>JACEEZ010000745.1:255129-282629 GCA_016584305.1 Chionoecetes opilio | reverse complement strand
TGTGTGGCTTAGGCTAGAAGTGTGTGTGTGGGTGTGGCTTAGGCTAGGAGTGTGTGTGGGGTGTGGCTTAGGCTAGGAGTGTGTGTGGGTGTGGTTTAGGCTAGAAGTGTGTGTGTGTGTGTGTGTGTGGCTTAGGCTAGAAGTGTGTGTGTGGGTGTGGCTTAGGCTAGAAGTGTGTGTGTGGGTGTGGCTTAGGCTAGAAGTGTGTGTGTGGGTGTGGCTTAGGCTAGAAGTGTGTGTGTGTGTGTGTGGTTTAGGCTAGAAGTGTGTGTGTGTGGCTTAGGCTAGAAGTGTGTGTGTGGGTGTGGCTTAGGCTAGAAGTGTGTGTATGGTGTGGCTTAGGCTAGAAGTGTGTGTGTGTGTGTGGTTTAGGCTAGAAGTGTGTGTGGTGGCTTAGGCTAGAAGTGTGTGTGTGGGTGTGGCTTAGGCTAGAAGTGTGTGTATGGGTGTGGCTTAGGCTAGAAGTGTGAGTGTGGGTCTGGCTTAGGCTAGAAGTGTGTGTGTGGGTGTGGCTTAGGCTAGAGTGTGTGTGTGGGTGTGGCTTAGTCTAGAAGTGTGTGTGTGTGTGTGGCTTAGGCTAGAAGTGTGTGTGTGTGTGTGGCTTAGGCTAGAAGTGTGTGTGTGGGTGTGGCTTAGGCTAGAAGTGTGTGTGTGGGTGTGGCTTAGGCTAGAAGTGTGTGTGTGGGTGTGGCTTAGGCTAGAAGTGTGTGTGTGGGGTGTGGCTTAGGCTAGAAGTGTGTGTGTGTGTGTGGCTTAGGCTAGAAGTGTGTGTGTGGGTGTGGCTTAGGCTAGGAGTGTGTGTGTGTGTGTGGCTTAGGCTAGAAGTGTGTGTGTGGGTGTGTGTGTGGCTTAGGCTAGAAGTGTGTGTGTGGGTGTGGCTTAGGCTAGAAGTGTGTGTGTGGGTGTGGCTTAGGCTAGAAGTGTGTGTGTGTGTGTGGCTTAGGCTAGAAGTGTGTGTGTGTGGCTTAGGCTAGAAGTGTGTGTGTGGGTGTGGCTTAGGCTAGAAGTGTGTGTGTGTGTGTGGGGCTTAGGCTAGAAGTGTGTGTGTGGGTGTGGCTTAGGCTAGAAGTGTGTGTGTGTGTGTGGGGCTTAGGCTAGAGGGTGTGTGTGGGTGTGGCTTAGGCTAGAAGTGTGTGTGTGGGTGTGGCTTAGGCTAGAAGTGTGTGTGTGGGTGTGGCTTAGGCTAGAAGTGTGTGTGTGGGTGTGGCTTAGGCTAGAAGTGTGTGTGTGTGTGTGGCTTAGGCTAGAAGTGTGTGTGTGGGTGTGGCTTAGGCTAGAAGTGTGTGTGTGGGTGTGGCTTAGGCTAGGAGTGTGTGTGTGTGTGTGGCTTAGGCTAGAAGTGTGTGTGTGGGTGTGGCTTAGGCTAGAAGTGTGTGTGTGGGTGTGACTTAGGCTAGAAGTGTGTGTGTGTGTGTGTGTGTGTGTGTGTGTGTGGCTTAGGCTAGAAGTGTGTGTGAGGGTGTGGCTTAGGCTAGAAGTGTGTGTGTGGGTGTGGCTTAGGCTAGAAGTGTGTGTGTGGTGTGGCTTAGGCTAGGAGTGTGTGGTGTGTGTGTGTGGCTTAGGCTAGAAGTGTGTGTGTGAGTGTGGCTTAGGCTAGAAGTGTGTGTGTGGGTGTGGCTTAGGCTAGGAGTGTGTGTGGGTGTGGCTTAGGCTAAGAAGGGCAAGGCTCAGTGGCAACACTTACGTGGGCACACCTGCAGCACCCCCAGGCAGCCGTAGGCATCCAGCAGCCTCCCATAGTGGTCACTGCGCACCGCATCTGTCTCCGGCTGGGCTGTGATGGGAAGACACCACCACAGGGGATTAGGGCAGCAGGGTGGATGGATGGGTGGATGGGTGGGTGGGGGGATGGGTGGGTGCATGGATGGATGGGTGGATGCATGGGTGGATGGGTGGGTGCATGGATAGATGGGTGGATGGATGGATCGTTGGGTGGATGGGTGGGTGCATGGATGGATGGGTGGATGCATGGGTGGATGGGTGGGTGCATGGATGGATGGATGCATGGGTGGATGGGTGGATGCATGGGTGGATGGGTGGATGCATGGATGCATGGGTGGATGGGTGGATGTGTGGATGCATGGGTGGATGGGTGGGTGCATGGATGGATGGGTGGGTGCATGGATGCATGGGTGGATGGGTGGATGCATGGGTGGATGGGTGGGTGCATGGATGGATGGATGCATGGGTGGATGGGTGGATGCATGGGTGGATGGGTGGGTGCATGGATGGATGGGTGGATGGGTGGATGTATGGATGCATGGGTGGATGCATGGGTGGATGGGTGGGTGCATGGATGGATGGATGCATGGGTGGATGGGTGGATGCATGGGTGGATGGGTGGGTGCATGGGTGGATGGGTGGGTGCATGGATGGATGGGTGGATGGGTGGATGCATGGGTGGATGGGTGGGTGCATGGGTGGATGGGTGGGTGCATGGATGGATGGGTGGATGGGTGGATGGGTGGATGGGTGGATGGGTGGGTGCATGGGTGGATGGGTGGGTGCATGGATGGATGGGTGGATGGGTGGATGGGTGGGTGCATGGATGGATGGATGCATGGGTGGATGGGTGGATGGGTGGGTGCATGGGTGGATGGGTGGATGCATGGGTGGATGGATGGATGCATGGGTGGGTGGGTGGGTGGATGGATGGGTGGATGGATGCATGCATGGATGAAGGAAAGGTTTGACACAAATATATATCAATGATTATGTTGATGGCAAATATTTCTTTTCCCAGGATATCTGGACATATTTATAGTGCTATTAAATAGGGTTGTACCGGATAGTGATTTGGCCAGATAACCGGATATTCGGCAAATTGTTCTTGGCCGGGTAACCAGATACCAGATATCCGGCTACTCTTGGTGGCCGTGTTCGGATATCCGGATATCCGGCGGGATATACTGTCTTCAGTGGCAGGACATACAGATACAGTCCCGGCAGTTCAAACCCAGCATGATTTAAAGTTTCTTGCCATCAAATGTGGAAATAGTTTTGAAGTATATTTGATTCCAATGACTTAGCAAAAAAATAGCCTGGCCTGCCACCCTGTACTTGACTCAGAGATTGCTTCATAGGGGAGGTGGGAGGCTCATCATTATAAAAATCATACAAGCAAAAAAAAAATATACGTATATAATAAATCAAAAAATATAAAAATAACAAATAATAAAAATAATAATAATAATAATAATAATAAAAAAATAAAAATATATATATATAAAAAATCAAATCATCAAAACAATACACGGTACCTGTATGAGTAGGCTGCCGAGAGTTGCCATGAGTGGGGAAACATTCATACACGGTAACTGTATGAGTAGGCTGCCGAGAGTTGCCATGAGTGGGGAAACATTCATACACGGTAACTGTATGACTAGGCTGCCGAGAGTTGCCATGAGTGGGGAAACATTCATACACGGTAACTGTATGACTAGGCTGCCGAGAGTTGCCATGAGTGGGGAAACATTCATACACGGTAACTGTATGACTAGGCTGCCGAGAGTTGCCATGAGTGGGGAAACATTCATACACGGTAACTGTATGACTAGGCTGCCGAGAGTTGCCATGAGTGGGGAAACATTCATACACGGTAACTGTATGACTAGGCTGCCGAGAGTTGCCATGAGTGGGGAAACATTCATACACGGTAACTGTATGACTAGGCTGCCGAGAGTTGCCATGAGTGGGGAAACATTCATACACGGTAACTGTATGACTAGGCTGCCGAGAGTTGCCATGAGTGGGGAAACATTCATACACGGTACCTGTATGAGTAGGCTGCCGAGAGTTGCCATGAGTGGGGAAACATTCATACACGGTAACTGTATGACTAGGCTGCCGAGAGTTGCCATGAGTGGGGAAACATTCATACACGGTAACTGTATGACTAGGCTGCCGAGAGTTGCCATGAGTGGGGAAACATTCATACACGGTAACTGTATGACTAGGCTGCCGAGAGTTGCCATGAGTGGGGAAACATTCATACACGGTAACTGTATGACTAGGCTGCCGAGAGTTGCCATGAGTGGGGAAACATTCATACACGGTACCTGTATGAGTAGGCTGCCGAGAGTTGCCATGAGTGGGGAAACATTCATACACGGTACCTGTATGACTAGGCTGCCGAGAGTTGCCATGAGTGGGGAAACATTCATACACGGTACCTGTATGAGTAGGCTGCCGAGAGTTGCCATGAGTGGGGAAACATTCACACACGGTACCTGTATGAGTAGGCTGCCGAGAGTTGCCATGAGTGGGGAAACATTCACACACGGTACCTGTATGAGTAGGCTGCCGAGAGTTGCCATGAGTGGGGAAACATTCATACACGGTACCTGTATGAGTAGGCTGCCGAGAGTTGCCATGAGTGGGGAAACATTCATACACGGTAACTGTATGACTAGGCTGCCGAGAGTTGCCATGAGTGGGGAAACATTCATACACGGTAACTGTATGACTAGGCTGCCGAGAGTTGCCATGAGTGGGGAAACATTCATACACGGTAACTGTATGACTAGGCTGCCGAGAGTTGCCATGAGTGGGGAAACATTCATACACGGTAACTGTATGACTAGGCTGCCGAGAGTTGCCATGAGTGGGGAAACATTCATACACGGTAACTGTATGACTAGGCTGCCGAGAGTTGCCATGAGTGGGGAAACATTCATACACGGTAACTGTATGACTAGGCTGCCGAGAGTTGCCATGAGTGGGGAAACATTCATACACGGTACCTGTATGACTAGGCTGCCGAGAGTTGCCATGAGTGGGGAAACATTCATACACGGTAACTGTATGACTAGGCTGCCGAGAGTTGCCATGAGTGGGGAAACATTCATACACGGTAACTGTATGACTAGGCTGCCGAGAGTTGCCATGAGTGGGGAAACATTCATACACGGTAACTGTATGACTAGGCTGCCGAGAGTTGCCATGAGTGGGGAAACATTCATACACGGTAACTGTATGACTAGGCTGCCGAGAGTTGCCATGAGTGGGGAAACATTCATACACGGTAACTGTATGACTAGGCTGCCGAGAGTTGCCATGAGTGGGGAAACATTCATACACGGTACCTGTATGACTAGGCTGCCGAGAGTTGCCATGAGTGGGGAAACATTCATACACGGTAACTGTATGACTAGGCTGCCGAGAGTTGCCATGAGTGGGGAAACATTCATACACGGTACCTGTATGACTAGGCTGCCGAGAGTTGCCATGAGTGGGGAAACATTCACAGTATAAGATGCGAATGTGACTTGTAATATAGTTTAGTAAGTAGTGGTTTAAGCAGAGGTGGGCGAGAGCAATACTTAGTGCAGTACTGCGATACTATTGCACCGCCAAAAAAGTATCGCAGTGTGGCCAGGCATGCAAAGTAGTGGAGTATAAGTATCACAACTCAAGCATCGCTGAAATTGCCCGCAATACTTTAAAGACGACCTTAAACAAAAGTTTTTCAGCGGCAATGTGCCTAGCCTTGGCGCCGTGCTGTCATGGCAGCTTTCTAGCACACAGAACATTGCGTCATTTATAGATTCACGATCGCACTAATCGCACAACGTCAATTTTTTATCTTTTAATATAACTACACCAGTAACATTGTAGTTTAACAAAAACTGTAGTGTAACAAACTGTAGCTTAAGTAAAATAGATCTTTTTTTTGGCTAATACAGTGTTGTCTTAGGTAGCAAAGTATCGCAAAACTAAATTTTTGGTATCACAGTATCGCTGCGACACTATCGCTTCAAGAAAAAAGTATTGGTAGCGGAGTATTGCAGTAGCGCGTATAGTTTTAAGAAAACCCGAAAAATTAGCGGAGTATGGCGTATCAAACTAGCGGGAAAAAAGTATCTCAGTATCGTTATCGCACTACCAAAAAAAATTATCGCGCCACCGCTGTGTTTAAGGCAATACCCGGTACATCCCTACTACTGCATGAGAAGTAAGGTGAGTTTTGCATGGCAATACCCGGTACATCCCTACTATTACATGAGAAGTAAGGTGAGTTTTGCATGGCAATACCCGGTACATCCCTACTATTACATGAGAAGTAAGGTGAGTTTTGCATGGCAATACCCGGTACATCCCTACTATTACATGAGAAGTAAGGTGAGTTTTGCATGGCAATACCCGGTACATCCCTACTATTACATGAGAAGTAAGGTGAGTTTTGCATGGCAATACCCGGTACATCCCTACTATTGCATGAGAAGTAAGGTGAGTTTTGCATGGCAATACCTTAGTTACCAGTACAGCCTGGGAGAGATCATAAGAGTATTGATGGTGATAATTAGGGGTGGGATAATGATACATTACCTCCATATTAATTAAACTTTAGTGGTAATATTCTCCCCGAAATAAAATTGTTGATCATGTTTTGATGCCAATAAATGTTAATTAATCAGTTACTAGTCCTAATCCAGGGCTCCATTAATTACGTGTTTGAGGGATCTGAAGGGATCTGTGAAGGGCTGGAGGGAAACAAAACCACCAACAGGGGCGGGAAGGGACTCCAGACTGTTAGCGTGACGCGTCTCCCGCTATAGCAGACATGAGCCGTAAGGCTGGGAGAGAGCTCAGGGCCCGTATTTATAATAGCTTATGGGTTTCCCATAAGCAGACAAAATGGCGAAGTTCGCCACAAGTCACCAAAAATTCCATAAGTGCTCGTGTTTTCCCATAAAGTTGCCCATAAGCGCTAGGGGATGTCCGGAGGTCCCATAAGGATCCTTATGTTGACATAAGACGTCAACATGGCAGCAAAACAACTCTTCCGCCAGCGCCAACCAAGGCATTTTCGTGCCAGAAGAGACGTTCTCGGCTAATTGAATGACGAAGAACTTGTCAAGAGGTATCGGCTGAACCATGAGGGAATTATGTATGTCACTCTCGTGAATGCATACCTCCAGAGTAAATAAAAAAGGAACCATACACTGACAGAGGGAATGAAAATTATAATAACATTATGATTGTTTCCTCGCCACTGGCAAGATGCAGCAGGCACTGAGCAGTGCAGCTGTTGCAGTGATGACCATGGAGCAGCTGGAGTGGACAGTGAAAATGCTTGCTCAAGGCCGTCCATGGTAATACTCTCGTGTACCCAAATTCTGTGCGAGACAACAATCGAGAATTCTCGCGGAAATTTTCGACGACAGTTCCACTTCTACATAGATGAAAAGGATGAATAAAGGGTTTTCATTGTTTATTTGACAACATTTTTCGAAGGCATTATTATTTTTTATTTAGTATTGATGTTTATAATAAATTTAGCTCTTGTTTTTGGCAGAAATTAAGGTAAAGATTTGTTTGACCTATGCAGTCATATCTACCTTCTGGAGGGCTATCATTTCAGCTTCAGCACGTAGTGGAGATACTACTTCCGGAAAAACATTAATGTAATACTTGGAAACAAGGTTAATTTTATACACTAGGACCAGAATTACCTACACAATTGGGAGTGTGCTTTCTGGTTACCTTAATGGATTCTAAGAAACTCTCAATGAGTTTCTGTCGCAAATCATTACTTTTGGAGATATCAAATGTTTTTAGTAAGAAGCGCATATGACATGAAATTAAGTATAAGTCCACCTTTAGATTCACTAACCTAACCTAATGTAACCTAACTCCACCTTTAGATTCACTAACCTAACCTAATGTAACGTAACCCCACCTATATATTCACTAACCTAACTCCACCTTTATATTCACTAACCTAACCTAACTCCACGTTTTAACCTTCTAACTAAAGCCAAATCCTCATTGGAAAGTGTCCGCGGCAAGGGAAGAAAAGCAGAGGCGATGCAGGTCACAAGAGGAAGAAGAGTGAGACGCACGTAAACACTTGTCTTTCTCCTCCCTATAAATAACAGATATTGTTGTAGTGTTTGCCCATACTCCCCCCTCTCCCCCAAAACAAGTTTGGGCACCTTGGGGGATATGCGGGATATTTGGCTGGGGTACAAAATGTGCGTTGCAACCACATAGTTATTGAGTTAGGTAGTGGCGTAAAAATTCCCTAGATCTAGGGAAAATTGACTTAATTTCTTCAGTCAAGAAACTTGTGGACCTGCTGACGATCCTCACAAACAGAATGACCGGAGTATAGAGGCCACCCCACCCTCCCCCACCCCTCCCACTAAGAAGTAAGGTAAAAAAAAATTAGATTACCGGGGTGTCGAGGGGCCCCCTAGGTTAGGTTAGATTATCGGTGATTATCGCTAAGTTAGATAGATTATCGGGTGATTATCGCTGTTAGGATAGATTATCGGGGGTCAAGGGGGGCAGAGCCCCTCGCTAGGAGGTTAGGTTTAATTTGCTTAGGTTAGGTTAGATTACGAGGAGGGCCTTGTAATCTCGGAGCTTGAAGGTTAGGTAAATTTCAGATATCTAGGGAAAATTACCCTAGATATAGGTCATTTTGACTCCTACACAACTCTAAAAATACGTGTTTTCGACGCATTATTTAGTCCCCACCCTCAAACCCCACATTCCCACAGGTCCCCAAGCTTGTTTGGGGCAAGGGGGAGAGTACGGGCAAACGCTAGAAATTGACCAAATAACATCATATTTCCAAATGTAATGGCGGAAGGGTGACGGAAGGATACACACAAGTTAAACCATGTAGTAAAGGAGGAGAAAGAAACAATAGCCAGGGAGGAAGTGATGACCAGGCAGAGATACGGCAGTATACGTAGCTACAGATACGGCAGTATATCTACCTAGCTATATGTATACTGCCGTATCTGTCTGGTCATCACTCCCTCCCTGGCTTTTGCCCCTTTCTCCTTCTGTACTACGTGGTTTACCTGTTGTGTTTCCTTCCGTCACCCTTCTACCATTACTTGTGGAGATATAACATATTATTTATAGGGAGGAGAGAGACAAGTGTTTACATCGTTCCCCGCGTAAAACTTTTCTACGGGATCCTATTTACACGTATATATGAATTAATCCCTTAAAAGTGCTTTATTTTCAGTTCGTAAGGTTCTCACATAATTTACTGCTCATATTTTTGTGATTTCAAGCGTTATTTCATGATCTAAGAGACATTTTAGGGTAATGTAACTGCTACGTTTAGCGGGAAGTTATGTCAGCAGGAACTGCTAGACCCATAGCTATGGCGGAAATTTGCTCCATAGCATAGAGATCTTATGGGCAACTTTATGTTATGTCGAGCCTTATGGGAATCCCATAGCCTTATTATAAATACCGGGCCAGTATCACAAGGTTTACATAAGTAACGGCCGCAGCCAGGGAACGGCCGCATATATAAACAATGTAGTTAGTATGGCCAACAGGGCACGGCGGGATACCTAACCTAACCTAACCTAATTACATTGTTTATACATGCGGCCGTTCCCTGTCTGCGGCCGTTCCCTATGTACACCGTATCACAATGACTGCAAATTCTACCGTAGATAACACTAAAGACGCCAGGACAACGTTTTTTTCAATGTACAGCCGTGTGGTGGCGTTAATACTTAATTTCTACATCCATGATTTCAGGAAAGTTAAAAGTGGCTATCTGGAGAGTCTGTGTCATTTCGTGTCTTCATCTGTATCATAGGTGTCTGGACGACTCGAGCGAATACTTTTTTTTCGAGCGGAGGACCATTCGAGCAAATACATTTTCGGTAAAATTTTGGTAGTGCGGTTTCAACGATTTCGAACTTAGTTTTCCTGAATAGTTTTGATGTGTATTGAATGAATCTGGCACTCGTTTTTGTCGGAATAAATTTGTTACATGTGTGGGGATCCTGATTATTTTAGATGGCACCAACTTCCCTACCAAGAGGGAGAATTGGTTTGTANTAATACCGTCAGATTTTGTAAAAAAATTTGCAAAAAAAACTCAAATGGGGGGGGGTTTAATGTCGGGAAATGCTTTGATGAGGGAAGTTTCTATCAGCGTAATAACTTCAATTCCCGCTGCGCTCAATTAGGGGAATTTTTCTATTCTAACTTGAAAGCTTCATCGTGATTATTAGGCACATTCATGAAAATTTCTCGTTTGCAGTTCCAGATTAAAAGCTGCGAACGCGTACTTGGAAGGTAAGCATTGGATTGTATAAGACTATATATTTCTATGGCAGATACAACAAGCTTTAAGTCACTAATACGTGGTTACTGATTCATCTATAGTCTGTTTACAATTTCGTTTAGTGTTGTGTGTGTGTGTGTGTGTGTGTGTGTGTGTGTGTGTGTGTGTTGGTGTATGGGGAATGGGGGGGGTAGATGGTAATGGGTTCTTGGTTTGCCAGTGGGAAGGTAGATGGTATAGTAATGGATTGTGGGTGTGTCTATGAAATGTACTACATTCTTAACATACACAAAATGCAGGCAGTCACTCAAATCGATTATCTGGTAAGTCTTTGTTTTAAGATGATTTTAGGTAGCTCAGTGTACAGGTATATAGAGATTTTGGTTACCTAAGAGACATGACGGTAGCTATCCCAAGGCGCGTACACGCACCACACACCAAAAACACACGCAACATTACCCTAAGATCGGTCATAATGAGCTCCAAGCTCTTTACGGGGGGTGAAATGGCGATCACGAGTCCAGCTCGCGTGGACAAGACCGTATATAGGTGAATACGCACAACCAAAACGTCACCTGGGTCTGGCGGTAGGCTCTCAGCGGCCGTGACGCATGCTGTATGTACTAAAGGTAAAGAAAGTAGCTTTTCTTTACCTTGTATGTACTAGTACACCTTGTGGCGAAGTCGACTCGTGGATCATCCAAGATGGGTTCAAGCCCAAAGCTCAGAGGGTATCGTAAAACGCCACCTCGAACCTCAGGCAGGACCCCATCGAGGGTGATGTCCAACTGTTCCTCCCTCGAAGGCGTGCAAGGAGGAAAGCAGACTCCTTGTCCTGAGGTCTGAGAATGAACTCAGATCCCGATGATCCCGCGACCCTGATTGAAAGTGCAGGGCAAGAAGAACTCATCAGGCGCTTGTCCACCTGAAAGTCGTTCGTCTCCTGATGGCGCAGGAGGCGATACTGCCGATACAGTGCAGGTGGTGGGGGCGGCGACGCCTTCTGTACAGCGCCTCTTCCCGCCACTTCACACGGGCCTCCCAGTCCCACATCATCCATAGAGGAGAAGTTTAGGTGTTTCCTTGGAGCATGTCTCGGTGCTGCCTTGGAGAGGTCGGTATGGAGGACCTTCCTCTCCCGCTGCTGGGCCGTGAGTGTTGTGATCTGTCTGGTGCTCCTGTTTGCCTCCTCCCGCTGAAATAAGAGGGGCGGGATGTGTCATTTCAACTATTTTATTTCTGTGTCGGGAAGATGTGACAGGGCATTTGACAGTCTTCCTGCCTTTTCTCGCTCCTGTGTTTTCAGTACCTACTCTTTAATGTTGTATTCTTATTTTTTTGTAATATTGCCGAAGTGTTATTATTTTTTTTAAGAGAGAGAGAGAGAGAGAGAGAGAGAGGAGAGAGAGAGAGAGAGAGAGAGAGAGAGAGAGAGAGAGAGAGAGAGAGAGAGAGGAGAGGAGAGAGAGAGAAGAGAGGAGAGAGAGAGAGAGAGAGAGAGAGAGAGAGAGAGAGAAGAGAGACGATTTGTTCTCTCACTGTTTTGTCGTAACACCCATCACTTGGAGGTAACGTGAAGGTGTCGTCGAAGTAAGATCTCTCTTTACCTCCCTCCCTCACCTTCTTTTCTGTTCTCGTCTCTCCTTTATCCTCTCGCTTACTTTCCTTCCGCCTGTACTTCCTCACTTATTTTCATTCCTTCCCTACTTTCATTCGCCCTACTACTCATTCGCCCCACCATCATTTACTTTTACCACTTAGTTTTTATTCTTAACCTCCACAATTTTCCCCTCCCTTCCCTCCCTTCCTTGCCGTGCTCCTTATTCCTTCCCTTCACCTTGCTTCCTCATCTCTTCTCCCTTCTCTCCATCATGCAGTTTGCCTCCACATTTTCTCTCCTGTCTTATATTTCTAATTTATACCACAAAATGAAAAGTTACCAAATTTATTTATCCGCTTTATTTATTCTGGTGAACTGTTAATTATTTGTCATAATGGTGAATCACTTATTTGTATACCATTTGTGTGTATGTGTGAATGGTGTGCGTGGTTGGTGTGTGTGTGTGTGTGTGTTGGGTGATAAAGGAAGAGCGAGAGAAGTGTCGGAGAGAAAGATTACAGAGTAGGAAGTCGTGTTGGATGAACCGACGCAGAGGAGGAAGGAGTGACGGAAGGGAGGGAAGTGAGGGAGTGGAGGGGCAGGCGGAGGGGCAGATGGAGGGAAGGAGTGACGGGAAGGAGGGAGATAGGAGAGTGGAGGGAGAGGTGGAGTGGCAGAAGGGGAAGGAGGTATGGATGGATGGAGGGAGGGAGGGAGGGAGCGCTACCAACCTTACCTACAGGCAGACGCGTGTGGGATCCCGTCATGCCCCAAACAGGCTGCTTGCACCTACGTCACGAATGTTGAGACGTAAATATTGCGACAAAGAGATAAACTTGTAATAGTAATCGATAACCTTATTGATTCATATCCTTGATTAATCAAGCTAAAACCCCCCCTGAGCTCGCGGTGGTTCTCGGCTGCCGCCAGAAGACTGAGAGTTGGCGGTTTCGCACACTCACAATCACCCAGAGAGCGGCGTGGCGAGGTGATGCACAGAATTATTGTCACACGTTACGTAAATGCAAAAAGTGTTGTGGTAATTATTGCAAGACTTTAATAGGGATGTTGCTATGCACTTCAAGGGTTATATACGAGTAATTTGAGCATGTCGTACCTCAGGCATCCTTCTCTTACGTCACGGCGAAGTAAGCTTCGAATCACTAGATTGTATTACGTTCACCTATTCTTCCTTTAAATCTAAACTTGTATACTAATGAGGGATCTGAATGTGACTGAGCTGATGTACTCTCATGCTGCATACTGTCATGCTGTCGTACTTTTATGATACCTTCTTGCACTGAGTGCCATCGCATGTGCTTCGCGCACTGCCCGGCTGCTCGAACCACCACGACTGAAGCGGCAGTGAAGCCCCCTGTCGCCCGCCACCCTCACTTGGCTTCCAGCAGGGGGAGTGTGTGTGTTAGACGTGTGTGTGTGTGTGTGCCTTATCGTTATTATCTGGACCATCTGTTGTGACGAGGGTGAACTGGCAGTGATGTCCGTGATTACGAAAGGTAAGACTATGTTATATAGTGTTATTTATTTTATAAGAGGCATAAGGGAGTTTGGGTCGATGGTGAGGGTGAAGATGTGGAGAGAGAGAGAGAGAGAGAGAGAAGAGACGAGAGAGAGAGAGGAGAGAAAAGAGAGAGAAATGAGAGAGAGAGAGGAGAGAAGAGAGATTGATTGATTGATTGATTGATTTTTATTAGGCTTAACAAACATCATAAAGTGATTATAAAATTAATAATTATATACAAGCCGCGGTCCATGAGCCGAGATTTCTTTTTTGGACCTGATGCCTTAGATTTTTTTAAAATTACAACAGTCGTGGGAAACATGTATCGAATAGTTAATAAAAAATAAAAATAAAATAATATTTATATTAAAAAAAGGGTTCATTTAAATTTTTATAATAAAAACAAATCAAAGTAATAATAATATTAATAATAATAATAAAATAATAAGAATAAATTAATATTTAAATAATATAATGATAATGTAGCTATTTTAATGGAGTCCATGATTATGAGGTCATAGCTTTTGCTTCGGACTGCCCTGTTTTCTCGAACCACTGAGCTGAAGTTGGATTTAAGCCCCCTGGGCGGCACGTTTTGTCATCGGAGGTGGTTGTTGTTAGTGCCGTAAAAAAGAGTTTTTGTTGTACTGGTGTCCTGCTAATGGGAGTTGGATATTTGCCTTTGATCAGTATGGGGTATTTAAACATTATTTACTGGATGCCATGGAGACTTTATGTAAAATATGTTGAAAGATAATGCTGAAATTTAAGTAGTTGTATTTAACAAATAGGGATAGTAGTGGCATATCCTAAGTGAGAACGTGATGGATTAGTTTTGGAGAGAGAAAATAAGAAGAAGAGAGAGAGAGAGAGAGAGAAGAGAGAGACGGAGAGAGAGAGAGAGAGAGAGAGAGAGAGAGAGGAGAGAGAGAGAGAAGAGAAAATATGAGAAGAGAGAGGAAGAGTGTAGATGAGTACGTAGAGAAGAAAAGGAGGAGGAAATGGGGAAGGTGAGGGGCAGGTAGTGAAGCGTAGAGAAGTACAAGGAAGACGCGGTGGAGTGGGTCAGGTGTTGTGGCTGGAAAATGCGTTCCGTCGTTGCCCGCGCGTGTGTAGCGGCTCGGTCGTGGTGTTTGGTGGCTGCGAGTCACTTTGGTTTAGGTTCGCAGGCGTCCCGCCGATCGGAGGTGTCATGTGGCTTTTGGTGATGGGTCACTAGACCGGTAGGGCGGGGCATGTGAGGTCATTGTGTTGTGTGTGGCTCGCACCATGTTGTTAAATGTGTGTGAGATGTGTGTGTGTGTGTTGTTTTTTTAAATCAAGGCCAGATGGGAGTTATTCGATTTTTCCATCAAACTTACGGGAAGAATTTAAAATTCAGAATTTTCATAACTTTGTCCAATAGTTTAATGTTGGGTTATATTTTACTTTTCCCATATATCTCTTTTGTTTTTTCACTATTCATTCTTTTCGTGATTTTTTTTTTTTATCATTGCTTCATTTTCGTGATTTATTTTTTATGTTAACAATATATTTTCTTATATTTCCCCTCAAATAATTTCCCCCTTTGTATGTCTTCACTTTACTCACATTGTCTTTCCTTTCTCTTATAATGTTTTTGTTTACTTGCTTTATTATTTGTATCGCTTGAAATGATTGATTGAATGAGATCAAAGAGAAGGTGAAGGTGCGTAGGATGAATTAAGGGCAGGGAAGGGTGATGGAAGGGAGGAAAGTGGAAGAGTGGAGAGAAAGGTGGCGGCTTGGGAGGAATGGAGGGAGGGAGGGAGGGAAGTGGGGGACTGGAGGGACAGGTGGGGAAAGGAGAAGAGAGGGAGGGAGGGAGAGAGCGGAGGGAGAAATGGAGGGGGAGGTGGGGAAGAAGGGAGGGAGGGAGGGAGGGAAGGTGGAAGGGGAGGGAGGGGGGGAAGGTGGAAGGGGAGGGGAGGGAGGGAGGGAGCGCTACCAACCTTACCTGCAGACAGACGCGTGTGGGATCCCGTCACGCCTAAATACCATATAGACAAGGGCGATAATTGTCTCGCTAACATTATTTATTCGTGTTATTTTCCCAACGGTACATACTTGTCGACCTTATTAGATTATTTGCTGAGAAAAAAAAAAAAGAGAGAGAGAGAGAGAGAGAGAGAGGAGAGAGAGAGAGAGAGAGAGAGAGAAAAGAGAGAGAGAGAGAGAGAGAGAGGGGAGAGAGAGAGAGAGAGAGAGAGAGAGGGAGAGAGAGAGAGAGAGAGAGAGGCATGATGAGGGAACCATATCACTGGAGGTTACAGGTCATCCGGGGTTTTTTAGAGTTAGAGCTTACATCCCCAAAGTACTCCTCTCTTGGTTGTCCTTCATTCATACAGTAGTTATGGTGTAGCTACAAGGTGTGAAACAAATAATTTATGGATAACAATATCATGCTAGTGACAAAAAGTTTAATTCTCAGATGTTCAAGATGTAGGGATATTAAAAAGGACGTCAGCAAAATCAAGGATGGATGAAATCTATATCACCCATTCCCTCATTCCAGTAACAGTTCTCATGCTTCAGTCAGTGGTGGAATGCAGGAATGAGACTTATATATTTCATCCATCCCAATTCTTGTTTCTGACATTTTTTAATCCCTACATCTTGAACGTTTTAAATATTTTTTTTTTTTTTTTTTTTACGTTGTAGCCTATAGCGCCTCTAGGCATATGCAGTCTTGATGTTGGTCGATCTTGCCCGTTGGTGGCGCAGGCTAGATTTTTTATAGTGACACCTGTGGTCTCAGGTGAAGATCCCATTTTCTGTGATGTTCGGTTCTTCAGTTTAGGCGCATGCAACCCCTAGAGTCCCCCGTCACACTCGCAATCGGCAGACAGGTATACGCTGCATATGGGTTGCTTCGGCCACTCGACGATGTATTTGACAGTTGCTCCTTGTGAGACTTGAACTCAGGATCTTTGCTCCCCTAGCAAGCGCTTGAAAGAGTTGCCCCCGGCAGGATCGAACTCGGGACATTGAGTTCAGCACTCCAAGACGCTAACCACTCGGCCACCGCCTCCCCAAAGAATATAATCTTTTGTTACTAATTTTATCTTATTCTTCACATATACGAAGATCGTTGCTTGCACTGAAAGCTGGCGAGTCCACTGTGTAGATTTTAATTGTTCGTTCGGTCGGCTAGCTCAGTTCCGACCTTAGTTTACAGCCTTTTATCCCTAGCATGTCATTTTAAAACAGTTTTTGGAGTCATCAGGATAAGAGCAGCATTTTGGTGTCTTATTCATTCTCTTCCCGGTTTATGGTTCGTGAGTTACAAGAACTGGGCCCGTATTTATAATAGCTTATGGGTTTCCCATAAGCAGACAAAATGGCGAAGTTCGCCATATGTCACCGAAAATTCCATAAGTGCTCGTGTTTTCCATAAAGTTGCCCATAAGCGCTATGGGATGTCCGGAGGTCCCATAAGGATCCTTATGTTGACATAAGCCGTCAACATGGCAGCAAAACAACTCTTCCGCCAGCGCCAACAAGGCATTTTCGTGCCAGAAGAGACGTTCTCGGCTAATTGAATGACGAAGAACTTGTCAAGAGGTATCGGCCTGAACCATGAGGGAATTATGTATGTCACTCTCGTGAATGCATTCCTCCAGAGTAAATAAAAAGGAACCATACACTGACAGGGGAATGAAAATTATAATAACATTACGATGTTTCCTCGCCACTGGCAAGATGCAGCAGGCACTGAGCAGTGCAGCTGCTGCAGTGATGACCATGGAGCAGCTGGATGTGGACAGGGAAAATGCTTGCTCAAGGCCGTCCATGGTAATACTCTCGTGTACCCAAATCTGTGCGAGACAACAACCGAGAATTCTCGCCGACGGAAATTTTCGACGACAGTTCCACTTCTACTAATAGATGAAAAGGATGAATAAAAGTTTTCATTGTTTATTTGACAACATTTTTCGAAAGGCATTATTATTTTCTATTTAGTATTGATATGTTTATAATAAATTTAGCTATTGTTTTGGCAGAAATGAAGGTAAAGATTGTTTTACCTACGCAGTCATATCTACCTTCTGGAGGGCTATCATTTCAGCTTCAGCACGTAGTGGAGATACTACTTCCGGAAAAACAAAAATGTAATACTTGGAAACAAGGTTAATTTTTACAGTAGGACCAGAATTAATCCCCTACACAATTGGAGTGTGTTTTCTGGTTACCTTAATGGATTCTAAGAAACTCTCAATGAGTTTCTGTCGCAAATCATTACTTTTGGAGATATCAAATGTTTTAGTAAGAAGCGTATATGAATGAAATTAACTAACCTAGCCCACCTTAGATTCACTAACCTAACCTAAATGTAACGTAACCTCACCTTTATATTCACTAACCTAACTCCACCTTTAGATTCACTAACCTAACCTAACTCCACGTTTTAACCATCTAACTAAAGCCAAATCCTCATTGGAAAGTGTCCGCGGCAAGGGAAGAAAAGCAGAGGCGATGCAGGTCACAAGAGGAAGAAGAGTGAGACGCACGTAAACACTTGTCTTTCTCCTCCCTATAAATAACAGGTATTATTGTAGTGTTTGCCCATACTCCCCCCTCTCCCCCAAAACAAGTTTGGGCACCTTGGGGGGTATGCGGGATATTTGGCTGGGGTACAAAATGTGCGTTGCAACCACATAGTTATTGAGTTAGGTAGTGGCGTAAAAATTCCCTAGATCTAGGGAAAATTGACTTAATTCTTCAGTCAAGAAACGTGTGGACCTGCTGACGATCCTCACAAACAGAATGACGGAGTATCGAGTCTACCCCACCCTCCACCACCCCTCCCATTAAGAAGTAAGATAAAACAAAATTAGGTTATCGGGGGTGTCGAGGGGCCCCATTAGGTTAGGTTAGATTATCGGGTGATTATCGCTAAATTAGGATAGATTATCGGGGGTCAAGAGGGGCAGAGCCCCTCGCTAGGAGGTTAGGTTTAATTTGCTTAGGTTAGGTTAGATTACGAGGGGGGCCTTGTAATCTCGGAGCTTGAAGGTTAGATAAATTTCCCACATCTAGGGAAAAGTACCCTAGATATAGGTAATTTTAACTCCTACGCAACTCTAAAAATACGTGTTTTCGACGCATTATTTAGTCCCCACCCTCAAACCCCGCATTCCCACAGGTCCCCAAGCTTGTTTGGGGCAAGGGGGAGAGTATGGGCAAACGCTAGAAATTTACCAACTAACATCATATTTACAAATGTAATGGCGGAAGGGTGACGGAAGGATACACACAAGTTAAACCATGTAGTAAAGGAGGAGAAAGAAACAATAGCCAGGGAGAAAGTGATGATCAGGCAGAGATACGGCATTATACGTAGCTACAGATACGGCAGTATATCTACCTAGCTACGTATACTGCCGTATCTGTCTGGTCATCACTCCCTCCCTGGCTTTTGCCCCTTTCCTCTTCTGTACTACGTGGTTTACCTGTTGTGTTTCCTTCCGTCACCCTTCTACCATTACTTGTTGAGATATAACATATTATTTATAGGGAGGAGAGAGACAAGTGTTTACATCGTTCCCCGCGTAAAACTTTTCTACAGGATGTTATTTACACGTATATATGAATTAATCCCTTAAAATTGCTTTATTTTCAGTTCGTAAGGTTCTCACATAATTTACTGCTTATATTTTACTGATTTCAAGAGTTATTTCATGATCTAAGAGACATTTTAGGGTAATGTAAATGCTACGTTTAGCGCGAATTTATGTCAGCAGGAACTGCTAGACCCATAGCTATGGCGGAAATTTGCTCCATAGCTATGGAGATCTTATGGGCAACTTTATGTTATGTCGAACCTTATGGGAATCCCATAGCCTTATTATAAATACCGGGCCTGGAGAAGAAAGAAAAAACGTATAATTATTTTCGATTTTTTTCGATCGGGGTTTTGTCAAGCTTCAGTAAAAGTGAATTAAATTCAGAGGGTAGCTTTGTGCTAAGGATAAATAGGACCATTTGTACATATTCTTTTTGCTGGGTTTTACCTTTCCTTTAGGTGCTTGCTGTCATACTTTATGTATTCAGGCAAAGCATTTCAACCCACCCCATCCCTACCTACTACCTAGTGGTGAATAGTGAGTGGAAACTTTTCAATCGCCACGTCTAGTCACCGTCGCTGGTCATCGTGCGTGGGAGTGTCCTGTGTGTGACTTTTATTTATTAGCTGAATGTGATTTCAGGCATTTTCTTGTATTATTTTTGCTTGATAATTATAGAGAAAAATGCACCGTGTATTACTGTCTCTCCTCTTGCCGCGTGCCGAAGGTACAACTCTGCGATGACGCACCAGTGTGTGACAGGTTTGCCGGGCGTGTGTCGCTCCTTGCAAGACATATATGTTTCCTCCTGTTCTCTTGTGCCTGTGTGAGCCGTGTCCTTACTTAGGGTTGAGGAGGCCTTGAGGTGGGGATCACTGGGAAAGACGCAAATAGGTCTCCGTGTCCGTGCATAATGCCTTATTGATCGTGAGTTTTGTTTACTATCATCATTCTGAAACCACGTGATCGGGAAATGTCCAAGGGTGAAGGAAAAACACGAGAAGAGAAACTCGAGGCATTGTCTGTTACATACTGAATGTCTTTAAAATTGTTGGTGAGATTGTGATGTGAAAGAGTAAATTTGACATGATTCTGGCAAGCAGCACAGGACGTGAAGTTCTTTACAACGAATAGATATTTTAAAGAGACAGCGGGTTTGGTGCATTTTTCCTTATTTACTCTACCTTCCTTGCCTCTAATTAGGCGTCGCATTCTTTAGTACGCCTGCCTCCAGCCTTGTCCGTCCACCTTAGTTTTGAGAAGTATTTTACAGCTTTTATATTTTAACATATTGGTTACTCTATATAAATGAGAAAAAAATAACATCAGATTTTCCGTGATGCGCTGGTCATTTACACAAGAAAGGTTATATAGTAATATAAGTAAAACAAGTTGGGTTGCCGTGCCGGTCTATCCATGTCACTGAGGATAGATGTCGTATCGGTCAATAAAAGTTGGCTTGCTCATTCACTGGCTCGGAAATGCAATACTCGCACAACAATATCTGATCCAGTCCTGAACAATAATACTTCTGAAGAAAAAAGTTGCGACTCACCACACTTCATAATCGATACTCGAGGACTATCACACACTCGATATAACAAAGCACCGGTGTTTTGGGACACTGCAGAACTATTGTCCATTCATGGTTGTCTTATTGAAGAGCAATTTGATCGACCGGAGCGTCTCGTGGAAGATCTCCCGGGGCTGTAAAGCTGCCTGGAGTAATAGTCACGTAGAGGCAAGGTGAGACTTGGCTCGCTGGTGATCCCTGTCCTGGTGCGTCATCATATGCAACGAAAACAACATAACAAATTTGTTTTCGTTTAGAGAGAGAGAGAGAGAGAGAGAGAGAGAGAGAGAGAGAGAGAGAGAGAGAGAGAGAGGAGGGAGAGCGAGAGAGAGAGAGAAGAGATGAGAGAGAGAGAGGAGAGAGAGAGAGAGAGAGAGAGAGAGAGAGAGAGAACATAAGAAAATAAGGAAGCTACAAGAGGCCGCGAGGCCTACACGTGGTAGTTCCTGTCACCTAACACTACCTACATCCACCTTTCATCCCCATCCATGAACCTATCCAGCTCCTCTTTAAAGCTCCCTAATGACTCCGCACTAACTACCTGTCTACTGAGACCATTCCATTCATTCACCACCCTATTTGTGAACTAGTTTTTCCCTATTTCCTTTCTAAATCTACGCTTTTCCAGCTTGAATCCGTTACTTCTTGTTCTACACTGGTTAAAAGCCGTAAGAACTTTTCCTACCTCTCCTTTATTAAATCCCTTTATCGACTTAAAAACTTCTATCCGATCGCTCCTTACTCTGCGTCTCTCGAGTGAGTGTAATTTTAATAACTTCAATCTCCTCTCATAACTAAAGTTACGCATCCCTTGTATCATTTTGGTCATCCTTCTCTGCACTGTTTCTAACAAGGTTATATCCATCCTGTAATATGGAGACCAAAACTGAACCGCATAGTCTAGGTGAGGCCTGACTAGAGCCAGATAAAGCTTTAGAATAACTTCCGCACTTCTACTTTTAACACTTCTGGTAATGAATCCTAATACTCTATTAGCTCTATTTCTGGCCTCAATACATTGTTTCCTAGGTCGGAGTTCTGGGCTCACCCTCACTCTTAAGATCTTTTTTACCTTCTGATCTTTTCAGCGATACATTGCTTATGGTGTATCTATTACCAGGGTTTTTTCTACCAACATTCATACGCCTGCATTATCAATATTAATTTCCATCTGCATCTGACTGCCCCACTCGTAATTTATCTAGTCTACCTGCAATATCTGTTTACATCGACTGTGATCCATAATCTTCCTAACTTCTAGTATCATCAGCAAACTTGCGACATCACTGCTAAGCCCACTATCAAGTCGTTGATGTAAATTCAATAATAGTAATGGACCCAAAACACACCTTGCTGGAACTCCCACTGTTCACCATCCCAGTCGATTATGAACATAATGTAACCTTGGTAGCCTATTACTAGCCAAGCTCTGATCCAATGAGAATCTTCCCATCTATTCATGAGCTAACCTTATTGTAAGAGCCGCTGTGTGCGTACTTTGTCAAATCCTTACAAAGCCAGATTATATTATATACTAATCCTTATCATTTCTGCCGTTCACCAAACTTTCCTATAAAAACTCAATAAATTGGTGTGACATGACCTACCCTGGTAGGTCAGAGAGAGAGAGATGAAACTGGAAGAGAGAGAGGAGAGAGAGAGAGAGAGAGAGAGAGAGAGAGAGAGAGAGAGAGAGAGAGAGAGAGAGAGAGAGAGAGAGAGAGAGAGAAGAGAAAGAGAGAGAGAGAGAGAGAGAGAGAGAGAGAGAGAGAGAGAGAGAGAGAGAGAGATGAGAGAGAGAGAGGAGAGAGAGAGAGAGAGAGAGAGAGAGAGACGGATCTTTGGCACCTGGATGTTCGCCTCACCTGTAGCATCACGTCAGTCAGGTAATCGGGTAGCTACAAGGCCTCTGTGTGGTGGTGGTGGGAGCCTTGAGTCACAAGTTGAGTGTGTTGGCCCCAGTGTTGCAGCAGCGGTGGTCGAGGCAGTGCGCACCTCCGGCTGGCTGGCTGGCTGTGGCGGGTCGCGGGAGCCAGGCGGGACAGGAGCCAGAAGCAGGTGGTGATGGTGGTGCCGGTGGTGCCACGCTCACCCACCCCGCCACACACCAGCCTCCACAGGTACACACACATACACACATACCATGCCCCCTGCCACACCTGTCCCCAACATGTCTCTCATCCCCTCCTCCCCCACACGTGTCACTGCATGTCATAGTGTCAGGCATGTCAAGGGAGGGTCACAGCACGTCAGGAGTCAGATCAAGTGTTGCGTGTTTGAGTTCTTGGTGGTGGTGGTGGTGATGGTGGTGATGGTGGTGGTGGTGGTGGTGGTGGTGGTGGTGGTGGTGGTGGTGGTGGTGGTGGTGATGATGGTGGTGGTGGTGGTGGTGATGGTGGTGGTGGTGGTGGTGGTGATGGTGGTGATGGTGGTGGTGGTGGTGGATGGTGGTGGTGGTGATGGTGGTGGTGGTGGTGGTGGTGGTGGTGGTGGTGATGGTGGTGGTGGTGGTGGTGGTGGTGGTGGTGGTGGTGATGGTGGTGGTGGTGGTGGTGGTGGTTGATGGTGGTGGTGGTGGTGGTGGTGGTGATGATGGTGGTGGTGGTGGTGGTGGTGGTGTGGTGATGGTGGTGGTGGTGGTGATGATGGTGGTGGTGGTGGTGGTGGTGGTGATGGTGGTGGTGGTGGTGGTGGTTGGTGGTGTGTTTGTTGCGTGGTTTTGTAGAGGCTCACTGAGAGGTTTTCGTATTTGTGTTTTTGTTTTTTGTCGTTGTTGTTGTTATTAAGGTAATGATTAGGGGGGGTGGTGGTGGTGTTAATGTTTGTTATGGTGGTGGTGGTAATGTTGGTGATGATAGAAGTTATAGCTGTAATAGTGGTAGTAGTAATAGTAGTTGTAGAAGTAGTTGTAGTGGTGGTGATAGTCGTAGTAGTAATATAATTAAAGTAATAGTAGTAGTGGTAGTAATAGTAGTAATGATAATGACAATAATAATGCTTAAATTCACAGTATAATTACTATCGTTATTATTATCAATATTATCATAATATGTATTAATATTGGTATTATTATTACTATTATAATCATCATCATCATCATCATTATTGTCTGATAATTAATTAAACTTTTCTTTCTTTATAATTGCATCATCATCATAATAATTTCTCCCTCTGGAGGCTGGCCGATGACTGAATGAATAAACACGAGGACAGAGAAACTGGCTCATTCGCCCATTTGTGCCGCTCTGAAGACTGCGACACACACACACACACACACACACACACACACACACACACACACACACACACACACACACACACACACACACACACACACATACATAATGAATCTCTGAAGACACTAACCCAGAGGGAAATGGGGAAGGCGGTGGCCGAATGGTTAGTGAATGGGAGTGGGAGTTCGAATCCCGCCGGGGGCAACTCTTTCGGTAATCTTTAATTCGGTGGCCGGATGATTAGAAGCTGGTAGTGGTGAGCACAAGGTCCCGAGTTCAAGTCCCGCTAGGAGCAACTGTTCTTCCATGGTTGAGTGGCCGAAGACTTATTGCTGGAGTTACAACTCAGAAGCAGGGAAAAATATAGAGTCACGTGCCAACAGGTTATTGAGTCTCATTATGGGCAACACGTTAACTTGGCACGGCAAGGAAAAATACACGCCACCCTTCCCTCCCCTCCACCACACCGCAGCCTGCCTCCTCAAAGGGGGGACGCCTACACAAACTTAGGTCACCAGCGTTGTGTGATAGAAGAGAAAGAGCAGATTTATACAAGACTTCCAAGTTAATGAAGGAACTTGAAGCATGTGGACGGAATGAACTTCTTGGTGATGAATGAAGGCGTGAATATATATGAAATGAGAAATGAGAATGTGTGTTAAAGGATAAGGACCTTTGATACCTTTGAAGAATTCCGTCAGTTATCGACGCAGCTGAGATGGATCTCCACTGTAACCAGGCAGCTCTCTCTCCTCTTTGATCCAGTGCAGGAGACTGTTTGAGTTGGAGCTGGTGTATCCTGGTGTTGGCGGTTGGTCTGGTATGTTGACCAGCCAGGCATCCAATTTGTACTTGAAGGTGTCGGGTGAGACACCCCGCATGTTTCTTAGTTTTGTTGGGATGCAGTTGAATAATCTTGTAGCACTGAAGGTGAAGCTGTGGTGTGTTAGAGTTCTAACTCTATGAGATGCTCCTGGTGTGGTGCACACGTAGCACAGCCTTCCTCTCCTGGGGTGCACTGTTTCTTGCACGTTGGTGTTTGGTACCCTGTTCTCCAAAATTTTCCAAACATAAATGACGACGTATCTTTCTCTGCGTCTCTGAAGCGAAAACAGGCGCAGTGTTCTGAGTCTCTCCCAGTAATTTAGGTGTTCAACTCCGTGGATCTTGTTTGTGAAAGTTCTTTGGGAGCTTCTAGTGCAGTAATTTCAGATATTTTATGTGGTGACCAGAGCTTGGCAGCAGTATTCTAGGTGTGGTTAGCACCAGTGACTTCCAAAGAGTCAGCATACACTGTTCACTCCTGGTTTGGAAGGTCCTCAGGATCCAGCCTGATAGCTGCCTTGCTTTGCTGTTGTTGATATGTGTGGTCAGAAAAGTAGCATCATGTTCATGTTTACACCCAAATCTTTAACCACATCTTTGGCTACTATTTCCTGTTGGCCGCAATGGTATTTTGTTGAGGTTTAGATATCAATTCTGTTCCATACCTTAACAACTCAACTTTTCTCCATTTAGGACCATATTATTCTATCTGCCCACTCTAAGATTTATCTAAGTCTTGTTGGAGTAGCTGAGTTTCTGGTTTGTGCACAAATTTTCTTTGTTAATCTTGTGTCGTCGGCAAAGGATGTAGCGGTGAGTGTGCCAGATCTTGATCTATATCCCCTATCATAATGAGGAAGAGTAGGGGGCCTAGGACCGAGCCCTAAGGGACACCGCTGACAACATTGCTGGCACTGATAGCTCCCCTTCGACCAATACTCGCTGTTCTCTGTCGGAAAGGAAAACTATGTAGCCATTCTCCGAGTTGCACTTATCCCGAAACTCTTTTATTTTGCGGGAAGAATCCGTGGGACTTTATCAATGCTTTTGGGGGGGAAATCGAGATATATGAATCCCATTTCACCATCGAAGGGCCTGCAAAACTTTCGTAATGGTCAGCAATTGGAGAGGGAGGGAAAGGCCTTGCTGAAGCCATGTTGACCTTCATTAAATGCTCCAATGTTCCAGTAGTTCACCAGCTTGAAGGGATTGATCTTCCATTATTTGATAAGAGCTGTTAGTACTACTGGTAATAGTTCTTTGCATTTTGAAACTTATTTGCGTATGGGAAACGCTTCAGGCACATTTGANAAACCCACACACACACACCCCACACACAAAACACACAAAAAAACCCCAAAAAAAAAAAAACATAATGAATCTCTGAAGACACAACCCAAGGGAAATGGGGAAGGCGGTGGCCGAATGGTTTTAGTGAATGGAGTGGGAGTTCGAATCCCGGGGGGGGCAACTTTTTCGTAACTTTAATTGGTGGCCGGATGTTAGAAGCTGGTAGTGGTAGCAAAAGGGTCCCGATTTCAAGTCCGCTGGGAGAAAACTGTTTTTCCATGGTTGAGGGCGAAGATTTATTGCTGGAGTTAAAAACTTAAACCCGGGAAAAAATATAGAGTCACGTGCCAACAGGTTATTGAGTCTCTTTTGGGGAAACATTTTAATTTGGACGGAAAGGGAAAAAATACACGCCCCCCCTTCCCTCCCTCCCCCAAACCCCGCAGCCTGCTCCTAAAGGGGGGGACGCCTACAAACTTGGGTCCCAGCGTTGGGGAAAAAGAGAAAGAGCAGATTTTAAAAGGGACTTCCAAGTTATGAAGGAACTTGAAGCTGTGGACGGAATGAATTCTTGGTGATGAATGAAGGGGAATTTTAATGAAATGAGAAATGAGAATGTGTGTAAAGGTAAACCCTTTGATACTTTGAAGAATTCCGTCGTTTCGAGCAGTGAGATGGTCTCCACTGTAACCGGGAGCCCTCTCTCCTTTTTGATCCAGGCGGAAAATGTTTGAGTTGGACTGGTGTATCCGGGTGTTGGGGGTTGGCGGTTTTTTGCCACCCAGGCTTTCCAATTTGTCTTGAAGGTGTGGGGTGAGACCCCCCATGTTTCTTATTTTGTTGGATGCATTTGAATAATCTTGTAGCCTGAAGGTGAAGCTGGGGTTTGTTTAAGTTCTAACTCTATGGATGCTCCGGGTGTGGTGCACAGTAGCACAGCCTTCCTCCCCTGGGGTGCACGTTTTTTGCACGTTGGTTTTTGGTACCCCTGTTTCCCAAAATTTTCCAAACAAAAAATGACGACGTATTTTTCTCTGGTCTCTGAGCGAAAACGGGCGCAGTGTTCGGTCTCTCCCAGAAATTTTAGGTGTTCAACTCCGTGGGTCTTTTTTTGTGAAATTCTTTGGGGAGCTTCTAGGCGTAAATTTTAATATTTATGTGGTGACCAGAGCTGGGAGCAGTATTTAGGTGTTTTTGCACCTGACTTCCAAAAAAGTCAGATACACTGTCACTCCCGGTTGGAAAGTCCTCAGGATCCAGCCTGATAGCTGCCTTGTTTTGTGTTGTTTTATGATGGGTCAGAAAAGGTAGCATCATTGTTTTTGTTTACACCCAAATCTTTAACCACATCTTTGGCTACTATTTCCTGTTGGCCGCAATGGTATTTTGTTGAGGTTTAGATATCAATTCTGTTTCCATACCTTAACAACTCAAACTTTTCTCCATTTAGGACCATATTATTCCTATCTGCCCACTCTAAGATTTTATCTAAGTCTTGTTGGAGTAGCTGAGTTTCTGGTTGTGCACAAATTTTCTTTGTTAATCTTGTGTCGTCGGCAAAGGATGTAGCGGTTGAGTGTGCCAGATCTTGATCTATATCCCCTATCATAATGAGGAAGAGTAGGGGGCCTAGGACCGAGCCCTAAGGGACACCGCTGACAACATTGCTGGCATCTGATAGCTCCCCTTCGACCAATACTCGCTGTTCTCTGTCGGAAAGGAAGCTATGTAGCCATTCTCCGAGCTTGCCACTTATCCCGAGCTCTTTTATCTTGCGGGAAAGAATCCCGTGGTCGACTTTATCAAATGCTTTGGCGA
>JACEEZ010000745.1:0-249042 GCA_016584305.1 Chionoecetes opilio | reverse complement strand
CCTATGGAAGTAAGAATACCCATAGAAGGATTCGGCTTTAAGATAAGCAGTGCCTATCACTAATTTGACCAAAAAAGATAACTCATTCAAATGGTCAGAGGAAGCCAGCAAGCATTTCAGTATTTAAAAAATAAACTGACTAGTGCTCCCATCTTAACTAAGGCCAACATTAATAAACCATTTGTGTTGGATACCGATGCTAGCCAAACTCACGTAGGAGCAGTACTGATGCAGTATAGTGATGAGGACAAAGCCCAAGTAATCTCTTATTTTTCCAAGAAATTAAAACCAGATATGACGCGATACTCAGCAACAGATAGGGAAGCCTTAGGAATAGTTTTAGCTTGCAGACAGTTTCATCATTTCCTGTGGGGAACCAAGGTGATCATCAGAACAGACCACCAACCGTTAATGTCAGTCTTTAAACAACGAACCAAGTCACCTAGGATGAACAGATGGATCCTAGAGATGAGAGACTATAGGTATCAAATAGAGTATAAAGCAGGGAAAAAGAACACTGTAGCAGACCAACTTAGTAGACCAGTAAGAATCATTCGATGTCAAGTAGAAGAGAGGTGGTTAGGAAAAACTAAAGAAGAAGTAAAGGAAATGCAACGAGTGGACCGTAGATGGAGAGAAATGATAGAGTACAGGGAGGTCCCGAAGATACGAGCAGTTAGGTTCCACCTGGCATACTCGTAAAGCGAAATCTCGTATAACGAAACACATAACTACACACAAACCTCGTTTTCCCGGACTAATAGGGGGGAGCACTGGTCCGGGAACCAGAAAAGTCCGGGAATCGCAACAGTCCGATGCCATTACCCACCCCCCGGACGTTTATCCTACTCTAGTATTTACTGTCCGGCAACCGCCAATATCAACTACCCCGCTGTGGACTTTTACGTCCACTGAGCATGCTGCCACCTGGCGGGAGGCAGCAGAAAGTGTTTAATAGTCTCAAGAGACGTTCCTGCACCAGGGGCAGTGGGGGTCAGGGGACTAACGGAGGCTGTGCAGGTGAACAGTGAGTGTCGTGTGCCCAAATGTAAGCAATACGACCACTGAGCATGCTGCCACCTGGCGGGAGGCAGCAGAAAGTGTTCAATAGTCTCAAGAGACGTTTCTGCACCAGGGGCAGTGGGGGTCAGGGGACTAACAGAGGCTGTGCAGGTGAACAGTGAGTGTCGTGTGCCCAAATTTAAACAATACAACCGCTGAGCATGCTGCCACCTGGCGGGAGGCAGCAGAAAGTGTTCAATAGTCTCAGATGTTCCTGCACCAGGGGCAGTGGGAGTCAGGGGACTGACGGAGGCGGTACAGGTAAAACGTGAGTGTCGTGTGCCCAAATGTAAACAATACGACCGCTGAGCATGCTGCCATCTGACAGGAGACGCTCGGACCGCCGCACAACTTTGTCAATTTACGAACAGGACCAGGCATTTCAACATAAAAAAAAGAAAAAACAAAATAAGAAAAAAAAATTGTCCGGGACTCTGACATATCCCCGGACCTCGGATTTTGTCCGGCAAATCCGATATCCGGGAAATCGAGGTCCGGGAGATCGAGGTTTGTGTGTAATGGTAAAATATAGGTTTGGTTCCAGACCCCATCAATAAAAAAAAAAAGACATGTTTTTCAAGCTAAAATAAACTATAGCAAGCACAACAAACACACAACATCTATATTACCCACACTGTACTACCTATTCTGTAGAAAAAGCATTCAGAAAGAGAAAATTGCACACAAAATATCATAACAGCACATTAATTAAACATAAAACATGCATAACACTCACAAGTGGTAATGTTGTGTGGGGAGACAGGAAGCTGGCAAGTAGCCAGCTGAGAGTCCCTGTTTTCTCTCTCCGAGGCTCGAGAGAAAACAGGGCTGACTGCGTTTGCAGGAATGACTGGGTTAGAGTTCTTCCTCCTCCCCTTGATCACTTGGGGAAGAGGAAAGATCCTCGGTGCTGCCGCGTGATACAATAGACTCGAGAGGGTAGGGTAGGTAAGGGACGAGGGAGGGGTGCGCAGACTTCTTCCACTGCCCACAAACTCGTCTCTGCACATCTGAATACATCGTCTAGTACATCGTCCAGGGATGTGAATTTTTGTAGGCCACATTGTCGTACCGAGCCACCAGAATTATCATATTTTCAGATTGATTATAATCAATGTGGCTGGGGTGTGTTGCTCAGTGTCTACTAAGCAGTAGTGCGGGGGTAACAGTGACCTATGATAGTGGGGCTATGATTTTACCTAAGGTTGTACGATAATTATCGTACAACCCTAGGTAAAATCATATAGTCAGTAAATGACTTTATAATTTTAGTAAATAACTTGTAGTTTACTTTAGTAAATAACTTGTAGTTTACTTTAGTAAATAACTTGGTAATTTTACTCACCCCAGTTTGAATGTTGTAGCATTGGATTTTCGATCTCGTATATTGAAAATAGACCCTAATTTACACATCTCGTATCATCGGATTCTCGTATATCGAATGCTTGTATAACGGGACCTCCCTGTATCTAGAAGGAGGCAGAATACCCAGATCTAAATACCCCAGAAATAATTTAGATCAATTCGTAATAGAAGGAGGAATTTTATATTTAACTAAACCACAGTTAGATAACAGTATACACTATTTATTGGTTTTGCCTAGTGAACTGAAGCGAGCGGCTTTGGAATTAATTCACAATAAGGAATCAGGTCATTTAGGGCAGAGGAAATCAATAAGTAAAGCAGAAGGCTATTTTTATTGGCCCAACCTGAAAACGGATGTGAGAGAATATGTGAGGAACTGTTTAACATGTCAACAGCATAAGGGTAGTCGTGGACTCCAACAACAATGGCAAGAAATACCATCAGTAAGTAAACCTCTAGAGAGGATAAGCATAGACATAACAGACATGGGAACGGGAGCCCACGGATACCGCTATGTATTAACCATAATAGATCATTATACAGGTTGAAGTTCCCAAACTCGGCATCCCAAGACTCGGCAACACCCAAAACTCGGCTATGGTTCCGAATTTTCCAAAACACGGCAGAACACCCAAAACCCGGCGCGTAGTTGCCGGGTCATCCGCTAGGTGCCACCACACTAGGCCGCTTGGTTTCTCCCGCCGATTTGTTTGTTGTTATTGTTTAGTGGTGTTGTGACTGTAGAGTTGTGTACACTGTTATTTTTTGTACTTCTACAGGTCTGTTATTGGCATTATGGCTCCCAAACGTCCAGGAACACCTACTGGTGGAAGTGAAAAGAAAAGGAAGAACAATGTGTTAACTATTTCTGAGAAAACTGATCTTTTGAAGAAGCTGTGATTTTTTTCATGTGATTTTCATGCTTTTTTCCCCTTAATATATCTACGTTCTAAAAGTCGGAAAATTCCATTACTCGGCTCGGCGCTGGTCCCGAGGTTGCCGAGTTTGGGAACTTCAACCTGTAGTAGGTTTACTACCTTTTATAAATTAAGGACTAGGATGACCGACAAAGTATGTAAGAATTTTAGGGAATATGTCAGTTTATTTGGAGCACCACATACCTTGTTATTGGATAATGCTAAGGAGTTACGTCACAACAATTCAAAGAGTTGTGTGACTCATGTGAGTTACAATTAGGATACACCACGCCTTACCATCCACAAGGTAATAGTATTTCAGAAAGGATGCACCGAAAACAATTCTCTCAAACCTGTGCAAGGGTTATCCTGTAACCCTGTATCCTGTAATTTAGCATGATCAGCAAATAAACTCATATAACTGTTCACTCCCTCTGTCATATCATTTACATAGACCAAGAACATCACTGGGGCCAATACTGATCCTTGAGGAACTCCACTTATCACACTGCACCATTCTGATTTCTGATCTTTTATTACTGTTCTCATCTCTCTCGCTCAAAAAGTCTTTCATCCACTTCAGCAAACCACCCTTCAATCCTCCTACATGTTCTAGCTTCCAGAGCAGTCTCTTGTATTTACCTAGTTGTATTTACCTAGTTGTAACATACAGGAAAAGAGCTATGCTCGTACTGTCCTGTCTCCAAATCTACTATTATCCAGTTTGCCTTTGAAGTCCTGAATACTTCTTGCATTAATCCCTTTTGCATCAAGGTTGTTCTAGGCTTCTATGCTTCTATACGGGAAGCTGTATTTTTTTATGTCCCTCTTGCATGTTGTCCTTTTCAATTTCTTCTCATGACCTCTTGTACTTCTATCGTCCTACACAAACAGATCTTCTCTATCAATTTTTTCCAGACCCAATGATGCTCTATACACTGCTATAAAATCGCCCCTTTCTCTTCTTTTCTCAAGAGTTGGGAGCTTTAGTCTTGAAAGTCTTTCCTCATATGGTAAATCTCTCAGGCTTGGAGCCATTTTTGTGGCTGCTCTTTGTATCCTCTCAATCTTCCTTATATCCTTCTTTTTATGTGGTGACCAAATCACTGCCGCATATTCGAACCTTGGTCGAATCACAGATGTTATCAATTTCTTAATCATCTCATCCAGATATTTGAATGTCATTCTTATATTCCTCAGCAACTGATATGTATCTCCTGTGATCTTGTTTATATGCCTCTCACGTGACAACTTATCCGTAATCCATATTCCTAGATCTTTTTCGACCTTTGTTTTGATTATCCATTCATTTCCCATCGAATACTTTCCTCTCTGTCTCTTTTTGCTACTGCCCACTTCCATCACTTTACACTTTTTAGCATTAAACTCCATTTCCCATAGTTGACTCCACATCTGAAATCTTATCTAGACCCCTTTTGTAAATCCTCACAGTCCTATTTACTTTCTACTTTTTAGAAATTTTAGCATCATCAGCGAAAAAAACTCATATAACTGTTCATGTTCACTCCCTCTGTCATATCTTTACATAGACCAAGAACATCACTGGGCCAATATGACCCTTTGAGGAGCTCCACTTATCACACTGCACCATTCTGACTTCTGATCTTTTATTACTGTTCTCATCTCTCTGTTGGTCAAAAATTCTTCCACCCCACTTCAGCAAACCACCCTTCAATCCTCCTACTGTTCTAGCTTCCAGAGCAGTCTCTTATGAGGTCCCTTTTGTCAAATGCCTTCTTTAGGTCCAAGTATATGCAATCAACCCCCCCCTCTCTTTCCTGTGTCACATCGATCACTCTCCCAGTAAAAGCTTAATAAATTTGTTGTACATGACATTCCTCCTCTAAATCCCAAAATGGCCACCTGCAAGTGTGTTTTGTCATTCCAAATATTTCAACCATCTGCCTTCACAATTTTTTCACACATTTTTGCCCCCTACACTTGTTAAAGATACTGGCCTGTAATTTAATGGTTCTTCTTTGTCTCCTCCTTTATGAATTGGCACAATATTTGCTCTTTTCCAATCAAGCGGGACGCTGCTCTCCTGAGTGAACTCTCAAATTTCACCCTGTTACTTTTTCCCGCTAGTTGGTTTACTGCACTCTTTCATTATCCAGTTCGACACTTTCCCTCTGGACCCGGGGCTTTTCTCACATCTTGACTTTCCCTTAGCCTTTTTACTTCTATTACGTCTACTTTTATGGGCTTCCATTATATTTTCTTTTGCTATTATATTTTTTCGTTTTAGATTCCTTTCTCTTGTAAATACAGTCTCTAAGCACTTATTCATCACCTCAGCCTGTTGTAATGCATTTCATACACTATGCCTTCTACCTTCAGCTTCTCTATTCCCTTTCCTTTTTTTCATTTTTTCCCTTTATATATCTATGGAAAAGTTTCGGGTTTGTTCTTACGTTTTTCTATTATATTTCCTCATAGTTTACTTTCTTCTTCTCTTCGGATTCTTACATATTCATTTCTAGTTTTTTTGTACTCCTCCCAAAGGGTTTATACCTCCTTTTTTCCTCCAACTATTCCATGTTTTTTCTCTTTCTAGTATTGCTAATTCACATTTTCTGTTAAACCATTCATTTTTATTCTTTTCTGATAACTATCCATGGAACATAACTATTTATTCCTTCTGTGTAAATTCGGATGAACTCATCCCATTTTTTCTGGGTATTCCTTGCTGCATGGAAATTACTCTAGTCTGTCTCTCCGAAGAATGTTCTTAATCCATCAAAGTCTGCTTTTCCATAATTGTATCTTCCTTTCTTGTGTTCTTCTCTTCACCCCTCTTTTTTGCTATAATTTATTTCAAATTCAATAAGTACATGGTTGCTCTTTCCAAGTGGGCACGATAATTTACTTTACTAATTACTTCCAGTTCTTTCGTCAATAGTAGTCTAGTCTTGATGTTCTTCGCTACCTCTGAATCTTGTGTTCTCTTTAATCCACTGAGTCATGTGTTATTCATTACCAAATCCAACAATGTACCACCCCATGAGTCTTCTCCTCCTTTAGTATACCATTCTTCCCGCAAACTTCTTTGTAGTTAAAATCTCCCATCAAAAATTTTGTTCTCACAATTTTCCATCGTATTTTTTAAACATTTGCTTGTGTCTCTTATCATGTCTCCGTACTCCTCTCTCCCCCAGGAATTTGTCTTAGGTGGAACGTATACGAGTACTAAGTCTCTTATTCTTCCTTTTTTCATCACCAACTCTACCTTCAACACCTCGGCCATTCCTTCTCCTTTTTCGACATTCCCTACTACGACATTCCTTTACTTTTGTTAATGTTGACACTAGCCCATTTATATTTTTGTACGATACCCGCCATCCTTTTTCATTTTCCTTTGAACTGTCTTCTCTTATTCTTTCTCTTTTAGATACCACTTCTTCTGTTTTTGGTCTAAGACTCTCCAATAGAATTTGTTTTTTCTCTTCCATTCTCAATTCGTTTTTTTCTTTGGCTTCTTTAAACAGTACATTCAATCTAGCTCTTTCTTCCTCATTCATATCTTTTCTTATCCATATTTTCTTATATTCTTCTGTCTTTGCCAGTTTCCATGCCTTAGACAATATATCTAGTGCTGTATTTTGTAACCTAAACTTAACTTTTAAGGGGCGTTACCCTCCCTCTTCATATTTGCCTTTTTTTTTTTTTTTTTTTTTATTTTTTTTTTTTTTTTTTTTTTATTTTTTATATATCACATTTTTCAACTGGACAAGGGCACAACAAAAATGGGTAACACAAAGCCCGCTTAATTGCCAGACCCTATAAAGAAGACAGTAAGAGAATAAAATTAAAAAGAGGGGTGAGCCAATTTAGTTCGGGAGGTGTCTTGTTACTCTTCTTTTGAAAAGATTTAAGTCATAGGAAAGGGGAAAAATAGAAAAGGGGAACCTAATTCCGCCTAACCTATGTATCTCTTCTATTTCTTCTTCTACTACTTTAAATATTTCTTTTGACACTTTCTTTTCTTCCTCTTCTCTTAAGTTTTTCTTGGGCAGCACTTTTTCCTTCAAACCAAAAATTATGACACATTTCTTTTTGTCCACCGTATCTCTAACAAAATTTTCCTTTTGTTTTATCACTTTGACTATTTTTTGGTCAGATTTTTCTTTTCATTTTCTTGATCTTCAATTATTTGGCGTAAGTTCTCTTGGTCTTTTTCTTTTTCTATCTTCCATGTCTTTCTTTCATCTTTCATTTCCTCTTGTGTCATTTTCCATTTCTTATGTACTGCATTAATTTCTGCGTGCATTTCCACTACCTTTTCATCGTCTTGTTTACCGTTTAGTTTAATTCATCCCCTCTATTACTCAAAATAGTATTATCTTTTTCCAGGACGAACACTTTCTTTTCCATCTTCTCTAGTTTATCCATTACTTTGTGAACTACATTTTCTAGCATTATGACTCTTCTCTGGTTCATTTTCAGCCCTAATATGTCTTTTTCTTTGGTATTGACGCCATCAAAATTGGTCCCGGCGGAATCCTCCGCCGACACTTCCTCCATCCTTGTTTACTTTTTTTTCACTTCCAATATTTTTCACTTTTTAGGTAAATCATTAGGAGACGGGACTATCTAACTACATAGCTCTAACCTATAAGTACTTAAGGTCTTTCAGGGTCCTCTGCGTCCTTGTTGGTCACTGCAGCCATACAGCATAACCAGTTGTGTAGGAGCCTCCTAGAGCGCGCGTCTGTGTACACACAGCTGACGCGTGCTGTGCGTGTGTGTGTGTGTATTTACCTAGTTGTATTTACCTAGTTGTAACATACAGGAAAAGAGCTATGCTCATACTGTCACGTCTCCAAATCTACCATTATCCAGCTTGCCTTTGAAGTCCTGAATACTTCTTGCATTAATCACTTTTGCATCAAGGTTGTTCCAGGCTTCTATGCTTCTATACGGGAAGCTGTGTGTGTGTATTTACCTAGTTGTATTTAATTAGTTGTAACATACAGGAAAAGAGCTATGCTCATACTGTCCCGTCTCCAAATCTACTATTATCCAGTTTGCCTTTGAAGTCCTGAATACTTCTTGTGTGTGTGTGTGTGTGTGTGTGTGTGTGTGTGTGCGCGTGCGTGTGCCTACAGCGCCGTTAGGCAGTGACCTCCAGGGGTGGGATGGTAGGCCATGGAGGTTCCCTCGAGGGCTGTGATGGTTGGCCCTCGCCCGTGGTGGAGCAAGCAGGATTTTTATAGTGACGCTTGTGATTAGAGGTTCATGTCGCCCCTCTGTGGCCTCCGATGCACTCGCAATCGTAGGTAGAGTCAATGGGCAGCATGTGGGTGTTCTTAGGCCACTCGATGGTGCAGAGAAAGATTTTATACCTTACGGTAATATCAAGATCAAGATCAAGTAACGCTAAAGAGGTAAATAGTCGTATGTACAGATGGAAGAATGATGTTAGCAAGACGTGTGTGATGTGTGAGACAGGAGTGGTGGAATGTGAATGGTATGAGTATGCTAGAACAAAGATGTTGGAGGTAGTGGTAGGAGAAGTCGGAGTGGAACAATGGCGAGAGATGAGAGACAGGAGTGTGGATAGGCAGATGGAGTACTTGCTGGGGTTGTGTGCTGAGTGGAGGAGTGACAGTCGTGTGGCTGAAAGTGTAAAAGAATTCTTGGAGAGCACGCATGAGAGAATGAGAGGCAGGGGGCCCCTCAGTGATGGGGGACCCCGTATGAATGTAATGGAGAGAGAGGAATGAGGGGAAAATGAAACACAGTTTGTGTTTCCTTAGTTTTGCTTCCCCCTTTTGCTTCTCTCCCAACAGAATACACTAGGGTCCCTCTGAAAACGAGAAATTGGTCGATAAACGAGGCCGTTTTATGTGAGTTCGCTCTATGTGAAACACAACCTATTGGAAAATTTGATATTGGTAGATCGGTCATCCCGCCCGTACCCGTACTTGTTCACACACATGCATACCAGAACATATTATTTTACACTAGGATCGAAATTCCCTACACAATTGGGAGTATGGTTTCTGTTTACCTTATTGGATTCTAGGAAACATTCTTTTGGACTCAAACTTTTGGAGATAATGACATGTTGTTCATAGGGAGACGAGAGACAAGTGTTTGTTTACGTGCGGCGTGCCTCTCACTCTTCTTCCTCTTGTGACCTGCATCGCCTCTGTTCTTCCCTTGCCGCAGACACTTTTAATGCAGATTTGGCTTTAGTTAGGAGGTTAAAGCGTGAGATTAGATTAGGTTAGTGACTCAAAAGCAAATTGCCATAAACCTGGCTTAACTCTCGCTTGCGTGCCTCGCCAGCACTGGCGGGGCCCGCTCGCGGCTCACAGCTGATAACTTGTAAACACTAACGACGACACCAAACCACAATGATGTGTGTACCTTCGAATGGAAGCCATCAATAAATTACGATAACTGACAATATTGTGAATGGATCACAATATATATCCTTCACAAGAATGTTTTTTTTGGGTAATAATGGATGAGAATTTCGCAGTCGCTACCGCCGTTGCTACTCACTGACCCTTGCCACGGCTTGCGCCAGCTGGGCAAGCCGGGTTACGAAAAGTGCCTCGAGTTAACAGAAAATGCAAGCTGCCGCAAGTCTTCTTATGGCGGCCTGCTCACGTTCTGTACGATATTTCGGCTCTCTATATGAGAACTCCTCAGATTTACCCTACTTTGATGGCGGAATCGTTCTATATGATCAAATTCGTTCCTAACAAAAATTTTGGAATTTTATTTATTTAAAAAAAATATATACATTTTTAATTTATTTTATATTAGGTTGTTCGCTTTATAGGGGGAAAGACTTTATGCGAACATGCTTTATGCGGGACCCTAGTGTACTACGTGTGTGGGAGAACGCCGGACCAAAGGCTTCACCGACAGCATCAGCTGGGTGACTCCCAACTCAAGTTCAAGCTTGTAGGTCCTCTCCTCTCCTCCTCTCCTGTCCTCTAATTTTGGCCGACTACCCCGGGAGGCGGGTCACAAACCCCCGGCTAACACCCGGTACCCATTCATTGCTGGGTGGACAGGGGCTTGGGGCATTTTCAGGGTATTTTTTGGGGGAGAAAGTGACTAAATAAGCATTTTTACAGTATTTTCAATACCCGAGTTTCGCTATCCTCGAGTTTAGCGCTATGCTTGTGAAGAAAGCAAGCGCCAAACTCTGGAGATTACTAAGAAACATTTTTTATTCTATTTACATGTACCTCATTTTTAGATAGTCAGGGTTTTTTAGGGGCAGGAAAGTACCAATTAAATTATCCCCATAAGACCTTTAGTTCATATAATGTTGTTCTGCATAACGTGATGCCCAATGGAATGGATCAGCATCATTATACAGGACCCTAGTGTATATCTACTGTTATCATACCTTGAGCATGTTGATGAAGATCTGCACAATGAATGGCAAAGAGCACAGCCTCAGGAACTCCTTGTGAAGATTTGGGTCTTCCAGAAGAAAGGCCAATTGGGTCCAGGCAGCCTTCTGCACCCCAATCTCCAATCCTCCACCATGGATCAGCTCAATCAACTTCAGCAGTTCTTTTCCCTGCCCAACACACATGAGTTACTACCTTCTGCACCACTACCAGCAACCCTTTTAACAAATACTACAAACTGTTTCTCTTAGACATATTAATACCTAGTCCTGCTGTTATCTATGGCCAAATTCTTCACTTGTCTCTAGAAAACCTTTTTGTTTTTACCTTCCAGTTGTCATTCCCCAAAGTCGAGTGCATGAATGATTACTCCAGTATTCTACTACCAGTCAGGTTAACTATAATTATTACAGCTAATTTTCTTTGAGTTTTGATTATTATTCAAACACTCCCTATTCAAGAATTCGGGGCATAGGGTTTGATGTTGTTTACCCGGAATAGATTAAACTGGCGTCTCACAATTTAATATGATACGCTGCCACCACCCTTACATTGTTTTAAGAGGCGTAAGGGGGCCTCTGGTAACGTGAACCTAGATTGGAGGCGATTTGTTAACTCATTGAGTGGGTTTGTAGTTATGTAGTGGATGGGGGGCCTGTAAGAGTGATCAGATAAAGAAAATTTGAGCGGGTAGAATCCATTGTGTAGGTGAATTCTGTTAATTGAATTTATTGAAATAAAATTATTATATCATTAGCATTCTGAATCGATAAGAGGATTGCTTGAAAACTTTGGTCTTCTAAGTTTTTGGGAATAACAGTTACATTCCGTATTGTCATGGTGATGAGCGCCAAGGGTTCTCTACGTCACCTTGCGGGAGATTCAAGTCAAGGGGAATATCGTAATTGTGGTATTACAGTCATTCAAACTATGCAAACTTCACAATCTATCAAAGTATTCAATATACAATTATCTCTAATGAATATTCTTTTATGGTCATCCACATCTTTAATTCCATGTCATATAACTAATATCCACGGAAATTATCCTCACGTCTTCTTTTCCTATACAGAAATAATTTATAAAACTATCACAGTATGAGATCCACAATACACACACACGTGTGAAACACACGAGCTCAAGATTGACCTCGAGTGTTGGTGTCATCATTTAAAGGCTTCATGTAAATCAGCAAAATACCAAAGAACAGGACTAAAGAAGGGAGATGGAGATACAGGTTGAAGTTCCCAAACTCGGCATCCCAAGACTCGGCATCCCAAGACTCGGCAACAACCCAAAACTCGGCTATGGTTCCGGATTTTCCAAAACACGGCAGAACACCCAAAACCCGGCGCGTAGTTGCCGGGTTGGCCGCTAGGTGCCACCACACTAGGCCGCTTGGTTTCTCCCGCCGATTTGTTTGTTGTTATTGTTCAGTGGTGTTGTGACTGTAGGTAGAGTTGTGTACACTGTTATTTTGTGTACTTCTACAGGTCTGTTATTGGTATTACGGCTCCCAAACGTCCAGGAATTTTTTTCATGTGATTTTCATGCTTTTTTTCCCCTTAATATATCTACGTTCTAAAAGTTGGAAAATTCCATTACTCGGCTCGGCGCTGGTCCTGAGGTTGCCGAGTTTGGGAACTTCAACCTGTACTACATGGAGTACAACAACTGCCCAGGAACCTAGATAAATGTTAAATAGGGCCTATGCAGGGTTGTGGTCCGCGTAGAGATATAAAGGTTGTATGCAATTTTATTTTGACAATGACGGACACTGTGGCTGTGAGAGATGGCTACCAGTTATGTGTTGGTCCCCATGGCTGCAGTACCAGAAACATTAACAGTTCTCTGCTTCTGAATTTTGCAAGGTCCAGAAGGTTGAGAATTGCAGGTTCTTGTTATCAGAGACCAGAGCTGCACCGTTGGACATGGTATAGTAATGCCAGAAGGGTAGCTAAGGAGATCGACCACATCCTCGTTAGTACTCGTTGGAGGATCCTCCAGAACTGCAGGGTTTACCGGAGTGCTGAGTTCTTTGCAACTGATCACAGACTTGTTGTTGCTACACTTACGCTTTATGTCAAGTCCAGAATAATCTCAAGAGGTAACCATACTGTGTTTCATCTTGAGAAGCTGAAGGACTTGTCATGTGCCCATGAGTATGCAGTGGCAGTCTCACCGGTTTGATGTGCTCGGTGCCCTCGAGGGCCCTGTAGAACTGTGAGATACCTTCAAACGTGAAACTCTCCAGGCTGCCAAGGAGTGTATTAGAGAGCGCCCGAGGTCAAAGTGTGGTTTTGTCTCGACGGAGACGCAGAAGAATATCGAGGAGAGTCGCGCGACGCTGCCAGGCTTGCTGGGAACCAGGACCACCAGTACAGGGCTCTGTCTCGCAGGACTAGAAACCTGCTGGGAAGAGACAAGGAGAGGTATGTCAGGAGTCTCGCTGAGGATGTCGAGGGCCAGTTCAACGCTAATGACCTGCGACCCGCCTACCGAGCCCTGAAAAAGCTCCGTTCCAGGTCTCCATCTCGGGCGAGTGCTATTCGAGCAGCAGATGGGCGCCTCGTGTCAGACATGGATGGGCAGATGGCTCGTTGGGCTGAATACTTTGGACAGTTGTTCATGTTGGACCCTCCAATTGGGCAGCTTCACACCACTGGGTTATGGGCAGTGGATGCCGATCCTCCCATTGACGAGACCACGCCCTCTCTTGACCAAGTCAGAGAGGCTGTAGCAATGTTGAGGAGTGGAATGGCAGCTGGTGTCTGTAATATCAGTGCAGAGCTCTTCAAAGCTGGGGGTGAGGCCATGATCCGTGGATTGCATGCTGTCATGACTGCCGTGTGGCAATCAGGTACCATTCCTCTTGACTGGAAAAGGGGGCTGGTCGTCCCTATCTGGAAAGGGAAAGGGGCCCGTCAGGACTGCAACAATTACCGCGGTATTACACTACTTAACGTGCCAGGCAAGGTGCTTGCCCATCTATTGCTGACACGGATCTGCAGTCATCTGGGTTCACGCCTGGTAAGTCAACAACAGACCGTATTCTAGCACTTCATGTCCTGGTGGAATGCTGACGTGAGTTTCGACAGGGGATGCTTGCAGCCTATGTTGATCTCAAGAAGGCGTTTGACTCAGTGCATCGTGAGTCACTCTGGGACTTCGCGGGATTCCTGCAAGGACTATTGGTTTGATGACTGGTCTGTACTCTGGGAGTCCTGTGAAGTGTGGGGGAGGTGTATCCAGCTTCTTTCCTGTTAATACAGGAGTGAGGCAAGGGTGCGTCCTTGCCTCATCACTTTTCAACACTTGTATGGACTGGGTATTGGGCAAAGTTGTAGATCAAAGTGATTGTGGAGCATCCCTCAGCAACACCAAGAACACTGATCTTATTTTTGCCGATGCTGCAGTAATCTTTGCTGAGTCGCTGGAGGTCCTGGTGATGGCTCTCGAGGCGCTGCACGAGGAGACAAAGCCTTCGGGACTTGAGATCTCCTGGCTCAAGACCAAGATCCAGGTGTTTGGAGGCTTACTAAATTAAACAGTACAGTCTGTTCAAGCGTGCGGCGAAGACATCGAGATCTTGGAAAGTTTTACATACCTTGGTAGCGCATTCCACGTCAAGAAGTCTTACGGCAGATTGGCATAGCCCATGGTGTTATGGACTCGTTCAGCAGGAGTATTTGGCATTGTCGGTACCTGTGCAGGACAAAGATCCGATCTTCAAGTCGCTTGTGATCCCAGTCTTACTCTATAGTTGTGAGACATGGACACTAAATAGCGACTTGAAGAGGCAAATCGATGCCTTTGGTAATAAGTGTCTTCGCTAAATCATGGGGCATCGCTGGGATGATTACATGTCAAATCAGCGATTGCACCGTGAGACTGAATCGAGGCCTATTACCTGCATAGTCTGTCAGCGCCAACTTCGGCTATATGGGTATGTGGCACGCTACCCTGAAACCGATCCTTCCAATCAGGTTGTATCTGTAGGAGACAATCTGACGTGGAGGAGGCCAAGGGGGGGGGCACCCACAAGGCTCGTGGCTGGGGCAAGTTGATGTTTCCTGTCGAGAGTTGCTTGGTATGGGAAGGGAGACTGCATGGTGACCCTCGTGAATGGCGTCGTAGGGTGGGCAAGGCGACACGCACCCCTGGCGAATGCCCCCAATGATTGATTGATTGAATGGCGGACACCCCAAAAACAGGAACAGGATTTAAAAGAACCCAATTTGACTTCTCAGGCTTCACTAAAGAGGGAAAAAAAGGAAAGTTGCACTCCAGAGTGATCAGGGTGGAGGAAGATGGAGACAAGACCAAATTAGACGTGAGGAGACTGATGGAAGAGTTCAAATGCTTGAAAGGATTGACTCCTGGTTTGAGAAGCTATAATGATATGGAAGGACTGAAAGTAGAACTAAATAAACTGAGAAGGAAGGAAAAGCAAGTGTAAAGGAAAAAGAAGAGTTAAAAAACGAGATGGAGAAATTGAAAAAAGAGAATAATGAACTTAAACCAAAATGTGAGAATGGAGAGAAAATGGTCAAGGAACAAGTGGAAACTGTGATGAAGGGAGAATTGAATAACTGGAAAGAAGAAAAAGAGAAAGCCAAAGTAGACTTTCAAGAAGTTATGGAACAAAAAAAGAAAGAGCAAAGTGAACATGTTAAGAAAGAAGTAGTAAAAGTTTTGAAGAATAATGAAAATTTAATAAGAGATGTAGCAGAGATGAATTTTTTTTTTATTATTTTTGGACTGAAGGAGAAGAATATCTTGTTTAGATTAAAGAGAGAAAAAGAAGAACTAAAAACGGTAAAGAACGTTTTGATGAAACATAATGATGAGGAAGAAGAGGCAAGATTTGTTGATAAAGTGAAAGTAGTAAGATTGGGACTTTATGCAGAAGGAAGAGATAGACCAATACTAAACTAAGACTGAAATCACAGACGGCAACCGAAGAAATCCTGGAGAGAACCTTCAGGCCAAGGTCAACTGTGGAGTTCAGAGAAGTGTATATAAAAAAAGCAATGAATGAAGAAGCAAGGAAGAAATTGAAAGATAAGCAAGAAGAAGTAAAACAGAGATATGAAGAAAGAACGGAGGAAGAAAAAACTACTTTTTAGGGGAGGGTACTAAACGACAGGGTGAGAAAGTGATATATAAAGAAAAAAGACTAAAGGAAAATGGGGTGACGAAAAATTATGCAAAATAAGTAATATAAGTGATGTACACAAACATAGATGGGATAATACTAAGAAGGCTGGAACTAAGAGACTTCTGTACAAACATAGATGGGATAATACTAAGAAGGCTGGAACTAAGAGACTTCTGTACAAACATAGATGGGATAATACTAAGAAGGCTGGAACTAAGAGACTTCTGTATTTATTAAATAAAGATCCAGACGTGGTGTGTCTAGCAGAAACTAAATTAGTAGCAGATGACCAAGTGATGAAAAGCAACAAATATAACATGTGGAGAAGGGGCAGAAGTGGTAGAAGAAGTGGTGAAGCAAAGACTACTCTATACTGGACTTGCTACTCATTTTGGGCTATTTCCAGTGGAGGCCAGTTTTGCGATTCCTGCCATTTTCGAACATCACTCCCTTTTCCCTTCCTATGGTTTATCAGTATATATGATATACCGTTATCTTCGTAAATGTTTGTTCTATAATATTATCAAATAAAAAACAGTAGAATGCAATAAAGAAATGCCATTATGAGAGAGTTAAGAAATATGCATGAACTTAATATTCACTTGAACTCATCGTAATTTAATATTTTGCGGGAAAACATTTTAGATGCTAGCGATAGAAAGAAGCGGATTTTCATTAGCTTTCCATTGCTATATTTAGTTTTCTGATAAATTAATCATAACCATGCATAAATTAGCGTTAACTAAAATAATAACATCATCTATCGGGATAATTACCCGATGGATGATGTTATTTATTTAGTTAACGCTAATTTATGCATGGTTCTAATTCATTTATCAGAAAATGAAATATAGCAATGGAAAGCTAATTAATTCCACTTCTATTGATATGTTGCATGTAAAAAGTCTTCACGCAAAATATCAAATTGCGATGAGTTTAAGTGAATATAAGTTCGTGCATATTTCTTCAGTCTCATAACGGAATTTCTTTAATGTATTTTACAGTTTTTTATTTGATAATATTATAGAACAAACATTCACGAAGATAACAGTGTATCATTTATACTGATATGCCATAGTCTACTGTATTCATGGAACACTTTTTTACTTGCCGATACGATTGATGATGTTATTTTTTTAGTTAACGCTAATTTAGGCATGGTGGTAATTCATTTATCAGAAAACGAAATATATCAATGGAAAGCTAATGAAAATCCGCTTCTTTCTATCGCTAGCATCTAAAATGTTTTCTCTCAAAATATTAAATGGCGAAGAGTTTAAGTATATATTGAGGTCATGCATATTTCTTCACTCTCTCATAATGGCATTTCTTTAGTGTATTTTACTGTTTTTTATTTGATAATAGAACAAACAGTTACGAAGATAACGGTATATCATATATACTGATAAACCTTAGGAAGGGAAATAGGGGTGATGTTCTAAAATGGCAGGAATCGCAAAACTGGCCTCCACTGGTCATGGGCGGGTTGGCGCGGGGCACGAGTAGCAAGTCCAGTATAGAGTAGTCTTTGGGTGAAGTTATGATTCTGCCAAAATTAGGAGTGGAAGTAAAAAAAGTGGAGTATGGAGAAGGAAGAGCTGAAATAGTGAGTGTACAAATAGAAGTCAGAAATAGAGAAACACAGACTATAGTGGCAACCTTTATACCACCCAGAACAAATACCGGGAACAAGGAAGAACATGAGAAAGTATTAGAAGACACCTTGAAGTACTTAAACAAAATAATCAAGAATAGCAAAAAGATACTGCTGGTTGGAGATTTTAACTGCAAGGAAGTAAAATGGGAGACATTTGAAGGAGGAAATGAGAATACCTGGGGAGATAGATTGTTGAAACTGACGATGGAAAACACGATGACTTAATAGGAGACAGAAAACACAAAATATAGGGGAGATGACGAACCAGCAGACTTGACCTAGTGTTAACAAAAGGTTAACCTAGCAAATAAGACCTAGAGACCCAAAAACCTAGCAAATGAGATAAATTATGGGTGCCCCATTGGAAAAAGTGACCATATAATCTTAGAAATGGAGTCGGAAGAGTACATAGAGGAGGAAGATGAATTGTACAATAGGAGCAGAAGAGACTTTAGCAAAAATCTAACATGGAAGAACTGATAAAATACTATGAAGAAATTGACTGGGAAGAAATTAAAGGAGTGACCAATATGCAAATGAAATACAGTACCCTTCTGAGTTTCACGCTATCCAAATTTCGCGATCCTTGAGTTTCGCGCTGAGTCCTAAATGCTTACCATCCCGAGTTTCGCCCTGCTTCGTGCACGTAAGAAATTTCTGAGAAAAAACAGCAACAGATTTTCTACCGGTGGGTGGTAGTTAAATCTACCAATTTTCTCGGTAGGCTTCTTCTTCTTGTGACCTCTACCGCTTAGTATCGCTTCGTAGGTCTTCTCCTCTCCTCCTCTTCTTCTTCCTCCTCCTCCTCCTCCTCCTCTCCTATCCTCTAGTGGTGGCCGAAGCCACCACCCCGGGAGGCCACAAACCCCCGACTAACAATTTATAAGAAAAATAAATATAAATAAACAGATTTTCTACCGGTAGGCAGTATCTACCAATTTTCTCGGTAGGCTTCTTCTTCTTCTTGTGACCTCTACCGCTTAGTATCAAAATAAACAAGGGAAGAGATCGCCTTTCAGTGGGTTCCCTCTCACGCTGGTATCCCAGCAACGGCAACATGGTGGTTGATTCTGTTGCCAAGTTGGCCTTAACAGAAGTAAACACAACCCCCTTGCCCCTGCCACTCTCCGCGGCCAAACGCCTCATCTCTCGGGTCTGCCACTCCACCTGGAACAACAACACGCTCGGCGATGCCCTACGCATCACCTCCATATGCCAATACTGCAGTGACTCTTCCCCTCAACCATAGAAAAGGAAAAAGTCCCGCATCCTCGATGTTACCCTCAGCCACCTCTGACTGGGCCACACGACACTCATGGCCACCTGCACTGCCCCCGTCTGTCCCCTGACCCTCACTACCCCTGGTGCAGGAATGTTCTAGAGACTATTGAACACTCTCCTCCAGTGTCCGCGCTTCCACTCCCACCGTGTAGTGCCATATACTCAACTCCTCGCCCTGACCGTCACCACCTTTGACCTGCCCACCCTGCTGGCGGCGGCTGGCGTTCCCCCTTCCCGGCAACATGCCGTCATCCGCCTCACCTGTGTCTTCGGAAGACAGGTCAACTATCACGCCTGTGATAGCATCATAGGACATCACCAGGGCTCATAGTGTTCCCCAAGGGATCCTCGCAGCCCTAAAACAACAACAACAACAAGGGCAGAGTTGACAAGTTTGCTAACGAAGGAGACAAAGTTGAAGAGGACATAAAGCGATACTAAGCGACAAAGGTAACAAGAAAAAGAACACCCGGTACCCATTCACTGCTGGGTGGACAGGGGCTCAGGTTTTTTTAAGGAAACAGTCCATTTATTTCCGCTCCGCTCGGGGATTGAACCTGGGACTTCTCGGTTGTGAGTCGAGCGTGCTACCCCTACACTACGGAGTACCCAAAAAGTTGCCCCAGCAGGATTCTAACTCGGGACATTGAGCTCACCACTTCAAGACGCTAACCACTCAGCCACCGCCTCTCTCAGCGGTGGTTCGAAGTGTCTCTGTTGTTCTGTTCCCATGTTCTTTGGCATATCGTACAACTTTTAGCTCGTATGGGATAGTACAGTAAAACCCTTATAACTCGGCTCGATAGGGGCTCTGACCCTTGCCGAGTTAGTCAATATGCCGAATTATGCAAATGCCCTCCTCTGATATGTGTATAAAAAAAAAAAAAAAAAAAAATAATGTAAATACAGTACGTACATCATACAGTACTGTATTTCAAGATGTCAGCTCCATCACGCAAGGGTGTCTCCAGCAGGAAGATAATAAAATTGAAGAGCCTGAGCCTGCAGGAAGAGGTCAATAGGACAAATACACGACTTTATGCGACTGAGGATATGCCGAGTGTAAGCAAAGAGATGCAGTTATAACAGCAATATGCCGATACATTATTTTTTGCCGACTTTCTGTTTACATGTTCACACAAGAGGTTGTGAGGGCATGATATGCCGAGTGAAAACCAAGAGATGCAGTTTAGGGGAGGCGGTAGCAGAGTGGTTAGCGTCACCGGGTTGCGTTCTCGAAGACACGAGTTCGATCCCGAGTGAGACCCATAAATCGACTTAAAATATTTCTGCACCGTCGAGTGGTCTAAGAACACCCACATTCCCTGTCCATTAGCTCTACCTTCGACTGCGAGTTCATCGGAGGACACAGGGGGCGGCATGAGCCTCTAATCAGGCATCACTATAAAAATACTGCCTGCGCCATCACGGGCGAGGGCCAACCATCACAGCCCTCAAGTAAGCCTCCAGGGCCTACCATCTGAGCCCTGGATGTCACTGCCTACAGGCGCTATAGGCATAGATGTATAAAAAAAAAAAAAAAAAAAAAAATTGTCTTTGCCTTGCCGAGTTCAGAGCGGGCAGTATTTAAATACATTTGTATTTAAATACGTATTTGAATACATTTGTGTATTTAGAAATGTATTTATAAATACATTGGTTGTCATGTATTTAAATACAGTATTTAAATACTTTTATGAGTATTTAAATACATTGTATTTAAATACTCATAATATAAAAATGTAAATACTTTTTCATCAGTTAATTTGGCCATAAACCTGCCCAACTATCTGGCAATCCTGATGTTACAGTGAACCAGTGTTTCCACTTGCAAGGAAATTTCCTTATTTTTAGGAAATTTAGGCCTGAGAAGGAAATTTATAAGGAAACCCAAAATCTAAGGAAATCTTAAGGAAATCCATTTTTTTCGGACATGTTAAAATTTGTGTATATTTTAAATGTATTTACAAATGTATTTAAATACAATTGATGTATTTAGTATTTAGTATTTAAATATATTCGTAAAATGTATTTAGTATTTAACATTTAAATACATTTATCCCATATATTTTTTAGTGTTTAGTATTTAAATACATTCAATGTACAGTATTTAGTGTCCAGCTCTGCCCGAGTTATATCGAATTCCGAGTTATACAATGCCGAGTTATAAGGGTTTTACTGTATTAGTAAATAGTTTTGATGAATTCACCTTGGGTGATAATTTCTAGGACTGAAAAGAGCTTGTGATACGTGTGTGACAGCCTGGTGGTATATGATACATCAACACTAGCATCTAGCAGACGATAGATGGCGTTGTTGGTGGCACCAATCTGACTCCGATGCGGAACGTAAACATCAGAACATGAGGACAGTTTAATTTATTTGAATGTCTTATGGTATTTCAAATACACCGAGTGGTCAACTTACGACTGTGATTGGGACCGACCGACTGGTCATAAGTAGAGATGTAAGTAAGTAAGTAAGATGTAAGTAAGTAGGATGCAAGTCGGCCTATGTTATAGAAAGATTTTTTTTTTTTTTTACATTTGTGCCTATAGCGCCTGTAGGCAGTGACTACTAAGGCCCGGATGGTAGGCCCTGGAGGTACACTTCAGGGCTGTGATGGTTGGGCCTCGCCCGTGGTGGTACAGGCAGAATGATAATATGTGTAATGATATTATAATCATCTTTCAGTCATATTTTATCAACATTTTCGTTGTTCATTATTGTTATAACAATCGTATCACTGAGTTCGATCCCCAATGAGAACCAAAATCTTTCTGCACCGTCGAGTGGCCTAAGAACACCCACATGCTGCCCATTAACTCTACTTTGGATTGCGATAAGATAAGATACTTATCTATCTTATCCTATCTAGACACTTTGCAAGTACCAACGACAAGGTTTATTGACTATACAAAGTGCCACCACGCCAGGATGAACCTGGTGGGAACCTGGTGGGATCGAACGCAGGGACGCTGCACGTGAGCCCACACCTCTACCAACCGAGCCACCCTGATGGGTACTTTCGATTGTGAGTGCATCGGAGGACACAGGGGGGCGGCATGAACCTCTAATCACAGGCGTCACTATAACAATCCTGCCTGCGCCACCACGGGCGAGGGCCAACCATTACAGCCCTCAAGTGTGCCTCCAGGGCCTACCATCGCACCCCTGCTGGAGGTCACGGCCTAACGGCACTATAGCCACAAATGTAAAAAATAAATAAATAAATAAAAGAATTCAGCATATACCACCGGTTGCAAAGTCGAACAGTCATAAGTTGTATAGGTCGTAAGTTGGCGAATAGTTGTACTTGTAACAGGTAAGTACTGAGGTACTGAGTACTGAGGAAGTCCAAAACATTCGTTTTGGAATATGCACGAGTATTTTTCAGGGTATTTTTTTGGGGGAAAACGTGCATCTTATTAGCCATAATATACGGTACACCTCGCACCAGAATAGATAAGCATTTTTTCAGTGTTTCCAATACCCCAAATTTTGGGATTCTCGAGTTTAGCGCTATGCCTTCGGAAAAAAGCAAGTGCGAAACTTGGGAGGATGCTGTACAATATTTTTCTGGGCATATAAGAGAAAGGAGTTGAAAAACATGTTCCACTATATACACCAAGAGAAAAGGTAAAAAAAAAGAATGGTTTAATGGAAGATGTGAGAGGGCTAAGAGAATAAGAGATGAGGCATGGAAAAAAGTAAAGAAAAATAGGACACAAAGAAATAAAGAAGACTATAAATTGGCAAGAAATGAATGTGCGTGCATAAGGAGAGAGGAAGAGAAGAGTTGTGAGAAGGATATACCGTATTTTACGGTTTATAAGACGCTACATCTTGGAAGACGCAACCTGATTTCGGAAAGAAATATCTATAAAAAAAAAGATTTCCTACCGTTAGGCGGTAGTAAAATATACCAATTTTCTCAATAGGCGGTGGTCCGAAGTGTCTTTCTGCTGCTCTGTTCCCATGTTCTTTGGCGTATCGTACAACTTCTAGCTTGTATGCGATAGTATAAGTAAATAGTTTTGGTGAATTCGCCATGGGTGATAATTTCCGGGACTGAAAAAAGCTTGTGATACGTGTGACAGCCTGGTAGTAAATGACACATCAACACTAGCAGACAATAGTAGGCGCTGTTGGCGCCAATCTGCCAAGGCGGAACGGCTCCGCTCAGTACACATCACAGAGTGAAGACAGATTGCCGTAAATTGCGGCGTACAAGTTGACCAGGCGTACAAGTTGACCAGGCGTACAAGTCGACCTCAAGATTATTAGCTCAAGATTACGGGTTAGGCCTATACTTGCCGTATAAGTCGGGAGGCGCTCGGCGAGCAGCCAGGCAGTTGGAGAGCGACCTTGGACTGCTCTGGAAGTGGCGCCTTTTGTAGTTGTCTGACTGGCCGCTTGGGTTCAGTGGCGTTCCGGTCAGTGTTTACAATCTGTGTATCAGCTGTTGGAAACAGCCTATGATTTTGTGTTGATATAAACTGAATTTTCATTATTATTTTATTATTTATACATTAATCTGTGTGTTAAATATGTTAACCCTTTCATGTCACCATTGTCATTCACTTTTTGTTGTCCTGCGTAAACCCATTGTCACCCGAAATGTCACGCGCGGGAAAAAAGTTGTACTTCCACCACGTCTAGAAACTAAACTATCAAAGGTATCGAGTTCAATTATGTTTCGTTTTTAAGCTAAGATCATTTCCTATATCATACAATGTTAAAAAAATACGCTAGCATGAAACTAACTTACAAAACCTCGAGTTAGAAGTGAAAAAAAAAAAAAAATAACACCTTGCGGCAAAAAATAATATGCCAAAAATCAAATTATCATCATAGAAGATTTTTCTACATTCCATGACATAGCTGAATAAATTTCCTTTCCAATGAAGTATAATATACAGGGAGGTCCTGTTATACGAGCATTCGGTATACGAGAATCCGATGATACGAGATGTGTAAATTAGGGTCTATTTTCAATATACGAGATGGAAAATTCAATGATACGACATTCAAACTGGGGTGAGTAAAATGATCAAGTTCAAAATGCACCCCCTACCACTCCCAGGCTTGACAAAGGGGGATTTGGTTGACCCCAGTGAGGTCACCCCTAGCAAGCCGTGACCTGAAGGGTAATTAAGCATATGGCGCGGCCTGACATTTAGGGGTAAGTAGCAGGTGTGCTGCCCCAACCTTGGGATCGCAGTCAGGTCACCCCTAGCAAGGCGTGACCTGAAGGGTAATTAAGCATATGGCACGGCCTGACCTTTAGGGGTAATTAGCAGGTGTGCGGCCCCAACCTTGGGACCGCTACACTACCTTCTCTTGTATCACGGGGCGTCCCCTACATTACAACGTCTTTTTTGCTTGTTATGCATGTTTTATGTTTAATTAATGTGCAGTTATGTTATTTTGTGTGCTATTTTCTCTTTCAGAATGCTTTTTCTACAGAATAGGTAGTACAGTGTGGGTAATATATACGCTGTGTGTTTGTTGTGTTTGCTACCGTAGATAACAGTGAAGTCGCCACCTACAGTGAAGTCGCCAGGCGCCAAATATTACGAATTATAGCATCACTACTGATTTTTATGTGCCACTGAAGATGTTACACAGTAGTTTATATCATGGCTGTATAATCTACCCTGTTTCAGCGTTGTTTTATGCTTTGTATCTGCAAGTATAACTGTTGCGCATTTTGCTTCTCACGTTTTTCTTCTCTCGATGACAGACAGTAAACAATAGCTTTTCGGGCGACAGGACGCAGACTTGCCAGATCTTTCAAACTTGAATAAAATTTATTTTCACGTTGGCAGAGGAATTTTTATATATCCAAGCATCTTCCGCAGCTAATATATATAGAGACTTGTTTTACTTTACCTCTAATTTCCCTGAATTCCCCAGAGTGGCGACTTAACTGTTGGGTTAAAATACTAGCTGGCGACTTTACTGTAGTAGGTATAGTGAGGTCGCCACTCGGTTTAATTTTTGTAATTTGTTCATTTATAGCCCTAATATGACACAGATGAAGACACAAAATGACACAGACTTTCCAGATAGACCCTTCTAACTTTCCTGAAATCATGGATGTAGAAATGTAAGTATTAACGCCACCACACGTCTGTAAATAACAAAGAAATGTAGAACTGGTGACTTCACTGTTATCTACGGTAGAGTTTATTTTAGCTTGAAAAACATGTCTTTTATTTAAAAAAAAAAAAAAAAATAAATAAAATTAATTGATGGGGTCCTGGAACCAAACCTATATTTTACCATTAGTTATGTGTTTCGTTATACGAGATTTCGCTTTACGAGTATGCCAGGTGGAACCTAACTGCTCGTATCTTCGGGACCTCCCTGTATTGTAATTCGCTCAAAAATAAAGCCATACAGCAAAGTGAAAGATAGCGTAAAGTTTTTTTTTTTAATAAATATATTGTATAATATAAAATTATACAATATTATATTATACAAAATATATTTTAATATAATATATTGTAATTCGCTCCAATGGTCAAGTGAATCTCACGTCAACCGCGCACTTTTTAAGATTTTTAAATATTTAAAAATATTTCTTTTGGATGACGCTCAAAGACGTCATTTGTACGTGAAAGGGTTAAGTAAGTTCACCATACACAAGTTTTAGTTGGAAATATTTGTGGTAACCTGCTGGAATTACGTAAGGTGCGTACAGCGATTGTTAGTAGTGCTGATCCACTTCTTTGCCACTCGGTGGTAAGGGTTCGCATTTTATCCTTACCGTATAAGTCGACCCCTAGTTTTGGAGAGATTTTTTCAGGCTCAAAGAGTCGACTTGTACGCTGCCATTTACGGTAGTTGATTTGAATGTCTTATGGTATTCAAAATACTTGTAACAGGTAATTACTGAAGTTACATCATATGAGAGGCTGAACTGAATAGCTACCTAAGCTAACCTCCTACAACATTCGTCTTGAAAGACGCATGAGTATTTTTCAGGGTATTTTTTAGGGGAAAAAGTGCGTCTTATAAGCCGTAAAATACGGTTGTTGAAAAGTGTAAGGAAGAACCAAAACTGTTCTACAGATTTATCAATTGAAGAATCAAGCATAAGGACAAAGTAGAGAGACTGAAAAAGGAAATATGATAAATGAAGATCCAACTCTTGTGTGAACATGTAAACAGAAAGTGGGCAAAAAATAATGTACCTCGGCATATTGCCGTTATAACTGCATCTCTTTGCTTACACTCGGCATATCCTCAGTCGCATAAAGTCGTGTATTTGTCCTATTGACCTCTTCCTGCAGGCTCAGGCTCTTCAATTTCATTCCCTTCCTGCTGGAGACACCCTTGCGTGATGGAGCTGCCATCTTGAAATACAGTACAGTGGTACCTTGGCTTACGAATTTAATTCGTTCATTGATCGAGCTCGTAACTCAATTTGCTCGTATATCAAATCAATTTTCCCCATTGAAATTAATTGAAATACCATTAATCCGTTCCAGCCCCCAAAAAAACACACCAATCTTTTGACTGTAGCTACCTATATGACTGGACTGCACTCACCCTCCGCCATTTGCATTAGTCAGTGTTTACACTCTGTGTATCAGCTGTTGGAAACAGCTGTGGGTGGAACTGCCGCCAAACGTACTGCACTCACCCTCCGCCATTTGCATTAAACAGTGTTTATGCTCTGTGTATCAGCTGTTGGAAACAGCTGTGGGTGGAACTGCCGCTAAACGTACTGCACTCACCCTCCGCCATTTGCATTCACCAGTGTTTATACTCTGTGTATCAGCTGTTGGAAACAGCTGTGGGTGGAACTGCCGCTAAACATACTGCACTCACCCTCTGCCATTTGCATTCGCCAGTGTTTATACTCTGTGTATCAGCTGTGGGTGGAACTGCCGCTAAACGTACTGCACTCACCCTCCGCCATTTGCATTCGCCTGTGTAAGCACAACATTACAGAGATGCTTCCACGGCGAGGTAACCACGTGAAGTGAACGAGTGATATGCGGGATGCTGGGCGGATGTTGTGGCTTTCGCTACGCCAACTAGCGGCGGCGTATCTGAAGCTCGCTCGTAACTTCTTTTTTTTACCCATATCAGAGGAGGGCATTTGCATTATTCGGCATATTGAATAACTCGGCAAGGGCCAGAGCCCCTATCGTGCCGAGTTATAAGGGTTTTACTGTATAATAACAGACCGGCAGCATGGTTTTAGGAAAAAAGATCATGTGTGACCAACTGAATAAGCTTTTACTCAGGAGTAATTGATACAACACAAGAAAGAGATGGAAGGGCAGATTGTGTATATCTAGATCTTAAAAAGGCATTTGATAAAGTTCCACATGAGCGGCTACTTTGGAAATTGGAAAATATTGGAGGAATCAAAGGGATGATCAAAACCTGGATGGAAAGTTATCTGAGAGGAAGAGAAATGAGAACAGTATTAGAGGATGAAAAATCTGAATGGAGAAAGGTATTTAGTGGGGTACCACAAGGATCAGTGTTGGCACCAATAATGTTCACGATTTACGTCAATGACATGACTGATGTAATAAAAAGTTATATTAGTCTATTTGTGGATGTTGCAAAACTATTAAGAGAAATAAAAAGCTATGCAGATTGTGAAACACTACAAAATGACCTGAACAAGATCTATGATTGGAGCAGAAGATGGGAAATGGAAGTTAATAAGAATAAGTATCATGTGATGGAAATTGGACAAAGCGAAGAGATATAGATGGCCATATAAAATGGAAAATAAAGTAATTACAAAGGTTCATAAAGAAAAGGACCTGGGAGTGATAATGCTGAATAATCTACAACAAGAAAAACATATAAATAAAATATTTGGAGATACATACAGGATGTTAAAGAATATTAGAGTGGCATTTCATTACATGGACACAAATATGATGAGAAAGATAATTACAACAATGATCCGACCAAAAATGGAATATGCTGCCATTGTATGGTCCCCATATAAAAAAAAGCATGTGAAAAAGTTGGAGAGGATACAGAGAATTGCAACAAAGATGGTACCAGAGCTAGAAGAACTTTCTGATGAGGAAAGATTGTAGGAAATAAAGTTACCAACACTTGAGCAGCGAAGAGAAAGAGGAGACTTAATAACAATTTTTAAGCTGATAACTAAGATGGAAGAAACAGACAATGCGAGACTACTGACTCGGAAACAAAGAGAAGGTCGCTACACAAGAGGACATACAAAAAAACTAGGAAAAGGGAGATGCCTGAACAACATAAAGAAGTACAGCTTCCCTCATAGAAATGTAGAAGTTTGGAATGGACTAAACGAGGAGGTGATATCGACAAATAATGTCCACCAATTGAAAGAAAGACTGGATAAATGTAGATACGGAGAAGGAAAACACACGAGTGTAGCTCAGACCCTGTAAAACACAACTAGGTGAATACAACTAGGTAAATACAATGTATTGAAATAGATGAAAGATTTGCCTTGAGTATAAAGAGGGTGGGCTCTGAATACTTGTGACCAATTTTCTGAAAAATCACTACTAGTCAATTGTGACACATCCTTACATAAGAACATAAGAAAATAAGGAAGCTACACGAGGCTGTGAGACCTACACGAGGTAGTTCCAGTTAGTTAACACTACCTACATCCACCTTTCATCCCCATCCATGAATTTATCCAGCCTCCCTTTAAAGCTCTCTAATGACTCCGCACTAACTACCTTTTGAGGATATATCTAACCCAGTTCTATAAAATGGGAGGACAGTATTAGAACATTTGGAGAGAGAAAGTGGGAGGGTGAAAGAAATGGAATATTCAAGACTTTGTATGTGATAAGAATTAAGACTCTTCTATCACAGACATATCATAAAAGTCATAATAAACATACTGATATAGCATACTTACCCTTATGTCTCTTTTTGCATTATGGCACTATATAATACTTCAAAGGAAAGGAGCTCCCAGCTATTTGCCCTCATCCCTATAAACTACCTCCAATAATACTAAGGGCGACACAGACATGTATACTCAGTCAACCAAATTCAATGACTCTACACATCTCTATGAAATGAAGCTGGAATTAACCAAACAAAGACTACGACCATGCAAGGATCACAAGCAGCTCACCTCTGTTTCTAGACTGCATGTGCGCAAAATATGAATGGGCTGCCTCAGGATAAAGAGGTCATTGTGAATGGTGATGCTGTACTGAAGAGGGTGAAAGCAAAGGTCACCAATCATACAGTTGAGTTTCTGGCAGGCATGGAAGAAAGGTCCACTTCTCACCTCCCGTCGGTGCAAGAAGAGACACTGGAGTTGGCAGCGTAGTGCCTACAGAGGAGTATCAGCAGTTAATCAGAGTTCCAATGGTTGCAGTGATTTAATGTAGTAGCAGCAGCAGCTCATTTTACAGCACAATAGAAACAATAGGTTTAAGCAAGTAATTAGGATTAAAATGATAACAACCAATATAAGGACGTTATAATAATATGAGCAATACATTGGAGGTACAACATTTGTGGCTCCAAGATTATCAGATTTGCATATGCGTTAATTTTTTTGGAAAGTAATCAAAATATTTCACAAGAAGATATTTGCTCTGGATTTTGCAGTAGATGCTGTTCCTAGCATACTGCATAAGCTTTCATGTCTTGTTTAGCTGTATACTAATGCTATCAAGTCTTTATTTGCTTGCTCCAAGATAATATAGGATGATAATAATGCAGTCTGGATGACTATGATTCAATAAAAATCCCTCTCATGATAGATTACTGCTAATTCACTTAATTTCCCACTTTAAAGGTGGAAAGTATATGATTTGGGTAAAAAAAATGAGTTATCTTCAAAATAGTAGTGAAATTGTGCTTACATTGTGCACCCAATCCACAAATTTGCCAGGTGTAAGAGCACTGCATGACTCATTAAAAAAAATAATACCCTCACTATGCCACACCGCACCCACCTTCGTCTGCCGATTGATAAATATTGTATTCTTTATTTTTATGATGTTTTTGCTCCTTCATTTTGTTATGATATGAGTGTACAATACTTTGGGCGCTGTCTGGGCCAAGGGTGATACCCTTGGTCACGACTGATACTACAGGAAGTAGTCACGTTGTGCACGCTCCATGGATTCCTGCATTTTTTTACCTTCTTTTGCCAACATCTGAGCAATTTACTGCAACAATGGGTTGCAAAAGCAAGAAGATATTGTGAAGTGTGAATGCCAAGAAAATAATGGCAGGATTCCTGCATTTTCTTACCTTCTTTTGCCAACATCTGAGCAATTTACTGCAACAATGGGTTGCAAAAGCAAGAAGATATTGTGAAGTGTGAATGCCAAGAAAATAATGGCAAATAAATGGGAAAAAGTGGCAGAGGCAGCGCGTGATCTGCTACTTCTATCTCAATCCCTACCTTGCGTGGGAAGCAGTGACGTTGCCATTCCCTCCTCTTCCCATAGGTGAAAAAACAAGTTACAGCTGCTGAGTTTCACCACAATTTACTTCCTGAGGAAAATAGGAAGAGCCACAAGGTAGTCCAAAACCATCCCCAGGTCCTGATTTCCATCATGAGACTGACAAGAGTTGCTAAGTATGGTGAGGTGTGAGGTGTGTGGCAACAAAATAAGCACTAGTGAAACCAATATCTATTTTGACTGCAATGATGCATTAGATGCAATAAATGTATTGTAATGATACATTACAGTTAGCTATGGAAGTGAAGAACAATTATAGTAAAGCCTCCATAAGTCGGAATTACAGATACCGTATTTTACGGCTTATAAGACGCACTCCCCCCCCCCCCCCCCCCCCCAATACCCTGAAAAATACTCATGCGTCTTCCTAGACGAATGTTGTAGGAGGTTAGCTTAGGTAGCTATTCAATTCAGCCTCTTATATGATGTAAACTCAGTACATACCTGTTATGAGTATTTAGAATACCATAAGACATTCAAGTCAACTACCAATCTGTCCTCACCTTGTGATGTTTACAAGATACTGGCGGGAGCCTTTCCGCCCCGGCAGATTGGCGCCAACAGCCATTGCGTGTATAAGGAACTTTGTTTGTTACATTAGATGAAAATGTGTATACTTATGTACATGCAGCCATCACAAATACTACACGCATACAAGAAAATTCCATACAAGCTAGAATAAAAAAATAGCTGATGAGCAGTGCTGAATGAAGATAATGAATAGTGAGCATGTTCTTGTGTGAAAATGACTATATATCAGACAAGTTTTTTTTTTTTTTTTTTTTCCTTAAAAATTTCTTTCAAAAATCAGGGTGCGTCTTCCAAGATGCAGCGTCTTATAAGCCGTAAAATGCGGTAAGTTGTAATGGCTAGCAAATATTCATACATAAAATCATTTCAAATTTTGAAGAAAAAAAAAAAATCTGAAATTTATTTATAAATGTTTTTTGGTGTTTGTGTGACTTGGTACACAGCCTCACTATGTCTGCTTCTGCACCCAAGACTTCTAAGAAAAAGATGAGCATGAAACTTAAGACTCAAAGCTCCATGCGCTGGGTTTGTCCTGAGATAAATACAGGGAGGTCCCGTTACACGAGCATTCGGCATACGAGAATCCGATGATACGAGATGTGTAAATTAGGGTCCATTTTCAATATAAGAGATCGAAAATCCAATGCTACGACATTCAAACTGGGGTGAGTAAAATTATCAAGTTCAAAATACTCGCCCTACCACTCCCAGTCTGGACAAAGGGGGATTTGGTTGACCCCAGTCAGGTCACCCCTAGCAAGCCGTGACCTGAAGGGTAATTAAGCATATGGCGCGGCCTGACATTTAGTGGTAATTAGCCAGGTGTGCGGCTCCAACCTTGGGACTGCAGTCAGTGACGTGAAGGGTAATTAAGCATATGGCGCGGCCTGATCCTTACGGGTAATTAGCCAGGTGTGCTGCCCCAATCTTAGGACCTCTACACTACCCTCTTTTGTATCACGCGGCGTCCCCTACAGTACAACGTCTTTTTTGCTTGTTATGCATGTTTTATGTTTAATTAATGTGCAGTTATGTTATTTTGTGTGCTATTTTCTCTTTCCGAATGCTTTTTCTACAGAATAGGTAGTACAGTGTGGGTAATATAGACGCTGTGTGTTTGTTGTGTTGGCTATAGTTTATTTTAGCTTGAAACCCACGTTTTTTTTTTTTTTTTTTTTTTTTTTAAATTGATGGTCCTGGAACCAAACCTATATTTTACCATTAGTTATGTGTTTCGTTATACGAGATTTCGCTTTACGAGTATGCCAGGTGGAACCTAACTGCTCGTATCTTCGGGACCTCCCTGTACACACAACCCTCTTTTTCCCGGAATAATAAGGAGGAGCACTGGTCCAGGAACCGCAAACGTCCGGGAATCGCAACAGTCCGAGGCCATTACCCGCCCCCAGACGTTTATCCTACTCTAGTATTTACTGTCCGGCAACCACCAATATCAACTACACCGCCGCGGACTTTTACGTCACTTTGTTGTTGTTTTTAGGGCTGCGAGGATCCCTTGGGGAACACTATGAGCCCTGGTGATGTCCTATGATGCTATCACAGGCGCTGTACTTGAACCGTCTTCCTCAGGAAGGCAAAGGTGAGGCGGATGACAGCGTGTTGCTGGGAGGGGTGGACGCCAGCCGCCGCCAGCAGGGTGGGCAGGTCACAGGTAGCGACGTTCAGGGTGAGGAGTTGAGGGCGTAGCACTACACGGTGGGAGTGGAAGTGCGGACACTGCAGCAGAAAGTGTTCAATAGTCTCAGAGACATTCCTGCACCAGGGGCAGTGGGGGACAGGGGACTGACGGAGGCGGTGCAGGTGAACCGTGAGTGTCGTGTGCCCATATGTAAACAATACGACCGCTGAGCATGCTGCCACCTGGAGGGAGGCCAGCCGCCGCCAGCAGGGTGGGCAGGTCAAAGGTGGCGACGTTCAGGGTGAGGAGTTGAGAGCGTAGCACTACATGTTGGGAGTGGAAGCGTGGATACTGCAGCAGAAAGTGTTCAATAGTCTCAGAGACGTCCCTGCAGAGACGAACATGCTGCCACCTGGCGGGAGGCGCGGACACTGACTAGGGGTGACAGGAGACGCTCCGACCGCCGTACAACTTTGTCGATTTACGGACTGGACCAGGCATTTGTCCGGGATTCTGACATATCCCCGGACCTCGGATTTTGGCCGGCAAATCCGATATCCGGGAAAACGAGGGTTGTGTGCATGTGGAAATTTTGTGGAAAAGGCTGCGTATACAGTTTATCCTTGTCTAACGCCGTTTATTGTAACGCGCAATTTGTCTAGCGCGGTATATATTCGCGGAAGATAATTCTAACTCTACAGCGGAAAAAAATTGATAACGCGTATTTTTCTTTTTCTTTTTCTTTTTTTAACCGGGCGGGCAGTGCGCAGCTAGCTTCTGTTTGAAATCTCCGGTAATGCAGCATCAGCTCCAGACTGCTGAGGTCTCTGATGCTTCAGCAGATGACTGCGGATCCGTGTCAGCAATAGATGGGCAAGCACCTTGCCTGGCATGCTGAACAGTGTAATACCACGGTAATTGTTGCAGTCCTGACGGTCCACTTTCCCTTTCCAGATAGGGACAACCAGCCCCCTTTTCCAGTCAGGAGGAATGGTACCTGATTACAACACGGCAGTCAGGACAGCATGCAACCCCTGGATCATAGGCCTCACCCCCAGCTTTGAGGAGCTCCGCACTGATATTACAAATACCAGCTGCCTTTCCACCCCTCAACTTTGCTACAGCCTCTCTGACTTCGTCAAGAGAGGATGTGGTTTCGTCAATAGGAGGATCGGCATCCACTGCCCGTAACCCAGTGGTGTGAAGCTGCTCAATTAGAAGGACCACCATGAACAACTGCCCAAACTACTCAGCCCAACGAGCCATCTGCCCATCCATGTCAAACACAAGGCGCCCATTTGCTGCTCGAATAGCACTCGCCCGAGATGGAGACTTGGAACAGAGCTTCTTCAGGGCTCAGTAGGCGGGTCGGATGTCATTAGCATTCAAATAGCCCTCGACATCCTCAGCTTGACTCCTGACATACCTCTCCTTGTCTCTCCCCAGGAGGGTTCTAGTCCAGCATGACAGAGCCCTGTGCTGGTCCTGGTTCCCTGCCAGCCTGGCAGCGCGACTCTCCTCGATATTTACCAGCGTCTCCGTTGAGACAAAACCACGCCTTGACCTCGGGCGCTCCCCAATACACTCCTTGGCATCCTGGAGAGTTTCATGTTTGAAGATATCCCACAGTTCTACAGGGCTCTCGAGGGCACCGAGCACATCAAACCAATTTGAGACTGCCACTGCATTCTCATGGGCACATGTCAAAATTAGGCATTTGATGAGTAATAAAACTACGAACTTCATAGGAGCCTCCCCTATATTATTTATTATTAATTATAAGTCACCTCATAAGGGGGGGTCATATCACCTGAAGCAGAACTTTACTTTTCGTCGGCCCACAGCTGTGAAAATTATCCACAACAGGTTGAAGATCCCAAACTCGGCAACCTCGGGACCAGCGCCGAGCCGAGTAATGGAATTTCTCGACTTTTAGAACGTAGATATATTAAGGGGAAAAAAATGGTTTGGGAGCCATAATACCAATAACAGACCTGTAGAAGTACACAAAATAACAGTGTACACAACTCTACAGTCACAACACCACTGAACAATAACAACAAACAAATCAGCAGGAGAAACCAAGCAGCCTAGTGTGGCACCTAGCGGCCGACCCGGCAACTACGCGCCGGGTTTTGGGTGTTCTGCCGTGTTTTGGAAAATCCGGAACCATAGCCGAGTTTTGGGTGTTGCTGAGTCTTGGGATGCCGAGTTAGGGAACTTCAACCTGTATACCACTCTCTCAATTCCAATGATCTGAAACTCGAGAAATGCCAGTGGTCGCTGGCAGTTTTAACTCAAAGGTTGGTCTACTGTGTTTTGGCTCCGCGACTAATATTTTTCATAAATTAATTTCGCGATAAACATTGATGCACCGCATCTGAATACCTAAAAATATAGTTCTTCTGTTGTTCTACTAATTATATGGATGACATGCATTACGATGGAACGTTCTATAATAGCAATTTAATGCAAATTACTCGCCTCGAGTAGCAAAGCTTAATATATTTTTTACATGTATATTGTGGCATGTAAAATTTGGACGATGTTCACACTGTTTTCTAAGACAGTACTGCTGCGTCTGGCAAACGCTTGTCAAAATACAATAAGCAATGCCTTGGAAAAACGAAGAATAAAGAATGCCAAAATCGGCTTGTTGCTGCGACAATGTAGGTTATAATTGTGGAGGCGACGTGCCGCGGCGGGGAGTGGTGGGCGGGGAGATTGTGGCGGGGAGATTGAATAAAAACATTACGACTTCACGCGTCGACTCATTGCACTTCCAGGCTTTCTATCTGATTGATACACAATAATAACAGGAAAATATGACTGCCTAGGTATAGATAACTTATAAACATTCGTTATTGACTATATAATATCATAGAGTAGCATTTACCTCGCCTCCTCAACTATAACCTCCTTGGTTATTTGGTTATAAACAATGTTTTACAGAATCAGGCTTCTATACATTATACATATAGAAGAAAATCGTTCTTAATATTATACTTTTGTGTTTTAAGTGCATGGAATAAGCCCATATTTTGTTTTCCAGTAGACCAACTTATTATCAAAACAGTGAGTTAAAACTGCCAGCGACCCCTGGCATTTTGGGTTCCAGTTCTCTCGAATTAATAGAGAGTGGTAGTTTTGTCTTCCTCCTTTGTAATGAGCGAGGTGTTGTTCGTCTTCATGTAAGGGGAATAGAAGGAATGCATAAAGTTATAATGGTATTGGGTATAAATTAAGGTAATTTAAGTAAAATATAAGTATTGTGATATGGTGAATAAACAATCCCAGTGGTATTGACTGTTGCCACCTTGATTAGAAACGACTGGTTTGGGTGTAAGCAGCCGTTGTTATATTTTCACCTCAGATACGTTGACACGTAGATATGCAGGTATTCGGGGCGGCCCCGCCGCCCACGGTTCAATTCGGTTGACTCCCAATTCCCACCATAGCAAGACCTATTAATAGCTTCTCTAATTAAAACAAAAAGTTGTATATTGCAACTTGTATATATATATAAGTGATAAACCAAGGACGTGCTTTAAGCAACACAGCGAATATCTCGCCCGACGGTAAGCTTGTCTGGTCGCCCTGAAGTAAACCCGGCGTGAAACCATTCACCTCCGGCCCCGAACACGCGCGCCATGCTGGTCAGCCTGTCCGTGCAATAATTGATGAAGTCCTTCAAGCCATCTATCTCAACCCTCCTATAAACCTGATAAGTACACACAACCCTCGTTTTCCCGTACTAATAAGGGGGGAGCACTGGTCCAGGAACCGCAAAAGTCCGAGGCCATTACCCACCCCCGGAAGTTTATCTTACTCTAGTATTTACTGCCCGGCAACCGCCAATATCAACTACCCCACCGCGGACTTTTACGTACGCTGAGCATGCTCCTACCTGGCGGGAGGCAGCAGAAAGTGTTCAATAGTCTCAAGAGACATTCCTGCACCAGGGGCAGTGGGGGTCAAGGGACTAACGGAGGCGGTGCAGGTGAACCATGAGTGTCGTGTGCCCAAATGTAAATAATACGACCGCTGAGCATGCTGCCACCTGGCGGGAGGCAGCAGAAAGTGTTCAATAGTCTCAAGAGACATTCCTGCACCAAGGGCAGTGGGGGTCAGGGGACTAACGGAGGCGGTGCAGGTGAACCGTGAGTGTTGTGTGCCCAAATGTAAACAATACGACCGCTGAGCATGCTGCCACCTGGCGGGAGGCGCGGACACTGACCAGAGGTGACAGGAGACGCGCTGACCACTTCGGATCACAAGTCATGCAGTATTAATCAAGCCTACGTAATTCAACCCTTCTATCCACCGATAAGTATCCTAGTTAGTTGACTAGTTGGGGTATTGTGTCGGGATGAGATAGACATGGGTTTTGATTAGGTAAGACTCCAAATTAATATATGTACTCGTAGCATAAATCTCTACAAGAAGTTTTCATCATTCATACTTACTCTAAGCAATCAAAAGAAATATAAGTCAGTGCCAAATCATCACACTATATTTTTCTAAACTCAGGCAAGGCTTCCCAGCAGCATGTGGATATATACTGAACAAATGTTTGTGTAGCGGCGTCCCTCAGTGTGGCGACTCCCCAAATTGTGTTGCTGCAGAAGGTGAAGGTGGCAGTTGTGGTGGAGAGGAGGCTGGGAGGTGGAGTTATATCCGTGTGTTTGTGAATATGGTCTGAACACGTCATTCTGCCTTCATGAAACTCACACACACACACACATACATGCATGCACGTGCGCCTGCTTTCTTCATCGAAGTACGCTTCTTCCACATTTCCTCTTTCCTGGTGTGGAGCGAGAAGTGGAAGGTTGAGGTTCGTCACTCTATCATTCTCAAACAATTAAGAGCTCAAACTCTGATTCACTCTTCTTTGATATGGAAATATCACTATTTATATGGTCATCAGAGCCACTACTGCTTCCTTCTTCATCCAAATTAGAAAAAAAACTATCGAGAATCAGGGTGGAGATAATCGGGTGAAGGTACTTATAGACGAGACGGGTGGCGGCGTGTTGGGTGGTGACGCTCAACCCAGCGTCAGAAGAAATGCCAGATACGTTCTCCATCCTCTCAAGAACACCAATGAGGCCTCCTGTCAGCTCTCTGAAGGTTATGTGATGTATGGAGTAGGTTGCCAGATAATACTAGAATATAAGACAAAACCATGCCACGAATGTTAAAGTATTCGTCCAGACCATTTCATCATTCCTGATTTTATGTAGTTAGAGTATAGCCATTATCGAGTGTATCAACAATATGTTGTCACTTTTTGCATCCAGTCAGCCGTTTTTGAATAATCTGCAATCAAAATCTGTAAATTCCCCGAGCTTCGAAAACGCTGCTGGCAACTGGCAGACGACGGCACCATGGCTCGGTGACGTCATCCCAGGAGCTTCCTCCCTCCCTACAATAACACGTAATCCTAGGCAATAAACATAGTACAGGGAGGTCCCGTTATACGAGCATTCGGTATACGAGAGATCAATGATACGAGCTGAGTAAATTAGGGTCTATTTTCAATATACGAGATCGAAAATCCAATGCTACGACATTCAAACTGGGGTGAGTAAAATTACCAAGTTCAAAATGCGCACCCTACCACGTATGCATCTGGGCTGTATGATGATGTTGTGGTGGCCCCAAGCTTGGGGCCGCACACCTGGCTAATTACCCCTAAAGGTCAAGCCAACACCTGGCGTGGACCTGACTCGCGGGTGAAAAGGGGAGTATTGTGGTGGCCCCAAGCTTGGGGCCGCACACCTGGCTAATTACCCCTAAAGGTCAAGCCAACACCTGGCGTGGACCTGACTCGCTCGTGACCCAAATTCCTCCCGCACCTCCGTTGCTGGGTTCCCGCCCTGGCTTCCTGGACCAGCTTCTGGCCGTTACCTACCTACCACCACAGTGAGAGGACACCACTCCTCCTCTCTCTGTTCCTCGTGGCATTCCTCCGCTGTACCTACATATTCCCGCCGAAATAAACCTCTGTGTGAACTCTTGTGTTTGGTGTAACCCGTGTCTAGCTAAAGTGTACACAACAATGTACAATGATTCAGATGCGCAGAGATGAGTTTGTGGGCAGTGGAAGAGGTCTGCGCGCCCCTCCCTTGTCCCTTACCTACCCTACCCTCTCTTGTATCACGTGGCATCCCCTACAGTACAACGTCTTGTACAACCCCGTCCCTCTACAGTACAACCTTTTGTGTGCTATTTTCTCTTTCAGAATGCTTTTTCTACAGAATAGGTAATACAGTGTGGGTAATATAGACGCTGTGTGTTTGTTGTGTTTGGTATAGTTTATTTTAGCTTGAAAAACATATCTTTGATGAACCTGGAACCAAACCTATATTTTACCATTACAGGAGAACCTCATTTAACCGGCATTCAAAACAACGGCAGCCTCAAAACAACGGCACTAATCGACCCAGGCTTTTTTTTTTTTTTTTTTTTTCACTGATATACTCTGGAACTCTCTTCCTGTTTCTATTTTTCCACTTTCCTATGACTTAAATCTTTTCAAAAGAAGAGTAACAAGACACCTCCCGAACTAAATTGGCTCACCCCTCTTTTTTATTTTATTCTCTTACTGTCTTCTTTATAGGGACTGGCAACTAAGCGGACTTTGTGTTACCCATTTTTGTTGTGCCCTTGGCCGGTTCCTTGTGATGGATGGGGAAAAAAAAAAAAAAAAAAAAAAAAAAAAAAAAAAAAAAAAAAAAAAAAGGGATTTTGAGCGATTCCATAAGAGTAACTCTCAAAACAACGGCAAAATGAGTTATCCGGCATGCGCTCCCCCCCGTGGGTGCCGGATAAACAAGGTTTTCCGTTTCCGTTTCCGAGTTATGTATTTCGCTATACGAGATTTCGCTTTACGAGTATGCCAGGTGGAACCTAACTGCTCGTATCTTCGGGACCTCCCTGTACTTGAAGAAGTTTGGGTGTTTCTGCTAGATTTTTTTTGCGATATGGTATACACATGCATCCTTTATGGGTGCAGCAAGAAAGCTGTGCCTTTCCAGAGAAGTTAGCACACGTATCAGACCAATAGGCGAGAAATGTGTAAAAAATGTTGGTGCATCGGACGAGGGCTCAATGGAGAGCCATCGCAATGGGGTGAAGGCAACGGGGGTGGGTGTTGGTGGTGAGGGAAGGGGATGGGTGTTGGTAGTGGGAGAAGGGGATGGTTGTTAGTGGTGGGGGAGGGGGATGGTTGTTAGTGGTGGGGGAAGGGGGTGGGAGTTAGTGGTGGGGGAAGGGGATGGGTGTTGGTGGTGGGGGAAGGGGATGGGTGTTGGTAGTGGGGGTAGGGGATGGTTGTTAGTGGTGGAGGAAGGGGGTGGGTGTTAGCGGTGGGGGAAGTGGGTGGGTGTTGGTGGTGGGGAAATGGGATGGGTGTTGGTGGTGAGGGAAGGGGATGGGTGTTGGTGGTGGGGGAAGGGGATGGGTGTTCGGTGGTGGGGGAAGGGGATGGGAGTTGGTGGTTGAAGGGGATGGGTGTTGGTGGTGTGGAAACGGGGTGGATGTTGGTGGAGGGGGAAGGGGATGGGTGTTGGTGTTGGGGGAAGGGGGTGGATGTTGGTGGTGGGGGAAGGGGATGGGAGTTGGTGGTAGAAGGGGATGGGTGTTGGTGGTGTGGAAACGGGGTGGATGTTGGTGGTGGGGGAAGGGGACGGGTGTTGGTGGTGGGGGAAGCGGATGGGTGTTGGTGGTGGGGGAAGGGGGTGGATGTTGGTGGTGGGGGAAGGGGGTGGATGTTGGAGATGGGGGAAGGGGATGGGTGTTGGAAGTGGAGACGTGGGTGGGAAAGAGGGTCGGTGTTGGGGGATGTGGGTGGGGGAAGGGGATGGGTGTTGGAAGTGGGGATGTGGGTGGGAACAGGGGTGGGTGTTGTGGGATGTGGGTGGGTGTTGGGGATGAAGTAGAGTGAATAATATTCTTGAAGATTCTTGAAGAGCAGATTCTTGAAGGACTCCAGCATCCTCCTCTCTCTCTCTCTCTCTCTCTCTCTCTCTCTCTCTCGGTGAACTCCTCAAATGACGTCATCAATAATATTCGCGGGCCTGTTGGAAGGATGAAACTTTTTTTCCCGCGCTTTTTACAAAAGTTGTGTTTTTACGGAAATAAGGCGTGGATTTTTTTTTTTTTTTTGTGGATTAGGTGTATTGAATGAATATTCAACATATTTTGGCAAAGCTAAAATGGGTCTGGACGATTACTTTAAGGCTATGAGCTGCACAAAATCATAATTTTAATAACAATCTGAGCATCAAAGGACCAGAGATGCCTCGATAAAATTAGCAATCATCGCGGTTTAAGAGTTAACTGATCCCGAGAAACTTTTTCTCTGAATTTCCGTCGTAAATTGTTACTTTCGGAGATATGGAAAATTCTTATTACGAAGTAAATAAGAAATTCTATTATTTACGAAGCAGATAGGGTAGTGTTTACTTAAGTTTAATTCTTCTTGTGATTTGCATCGCTTTTGTTTTCCCTTTCCCCTGACACTTTCATGAGGGACTGGTTTAGGTTGGAAGGTTAAAATATGGGTAGGATTAGGTATAGGTTTGATTAGATTGAGTTAGGCTAGGAGGATAAATGTGGGGTTAGGTTAGGAGGTTAAAACAGGTGGTTAGGTTTGAAAGTTAAAACATGGGTTTAGTATTGCTGTATTTGGAGGTAATTCTGGCATTTTATATGGTGACTCTCATACAAAACACATAAAAACTGAATTTCAACTACCAAATGCAATATGATTTTAAAGTAAAAATTTACCTCCGTGGTGAACGTGTGGTGTCTGACTGTATATTTACATACAGCCTTCCCCTAGTCGGCCATCTAGACATCCGTAGTAGATGTGGGGAAACTTAATTTTTGGGGACATTTTTGCATTTATATTTGAGTTTTGGGGCTTTGGGTGAGGTATTTGGGGGGCATTTGTATTAGTCATGGTTTTGCATTATTTGCGCAGGTTACCTCAGTATGTAACTAACCAGTGGCGGCTCGTGGCATACGGCTGCAGAGCTGCAGCACCCCCAGACACTCACTGCCAGGTGTATAATGCCTTTGGAGACACAGCAGAATTGATACACTACTAACAAATATATCACAAAAAAAAGTAATTATATGTTATTTAATTATTTTCAATACGTTACTAAGTGAATTTTCATTAAAACCAGACCAAAATTTAAGTTACTTTCATATTTGCTGTACGATTCATGTCTGCGCCGCCGCCGCGCCACTTGTGAAAACAGTGAGCTGCAGCCGAGGCAGCTAAATCTCGTCCCTCTCGTGTTTACAGTGCATGTAGATGGTGTGGTTAACTCGTGCTTTCTTTAATTACCCTATGACGATGGAAAATCTAGTGAAGTATTTGCAAAACATCAACTTTTCCCAGCTAACATTAAATGAAAAGACTGAAATCAAGCGGTACCGACTTTATTTTCAAATAATACTGTAATTCTACCATCACCACCTCAGCCATCCCCTCTACTACCAACACTACCATCCCCACCATCCTTTCTACCACCATCACAACTATCATGCCCTGAAATCCGTGAACATTAACTACAACTCATACCTGAGCTAGGTAAAATGTGTGTATCCCACTGTTATGTAAAGCTTGCAGTCCCTCCATTTTATTTTATCACGAGCCGCCACTGTAACTAACCCCAGCAAATTTTGGTAGTCCAGTGACTTGGTTATACTCCGGTTATGATTTGGAGAGGCAGCAGCATTCCTAAACAATGGTACAGCACCAACAGTAATGAAAGCACTTGTGATCCGATCCACCCATACCATTTAACTACACATGTATAAATATTTGCCTCTTTCATAAATATACACTCATTTTATTCCTGTTCCTGCACAGATTAGGTGGAATTCATGAATAAAGAACACAAAAGCAATACTAATAAACAAAACAAAACAAAATAAAATAAAAAAAACACCCTTCTGTTTCATTTTTTTTCATGGTAAGTAAAACATTAATGAGAGATACCCGGCCACACACCTTCTTACTACAAATTGCTTTTTAAAACACACCAGGGATAAGGAAACACATATTCTAGATTGCCATAATAGCCTATTAATGTCTTAACGAGCTTACCTGATGTCCATCTTTATCATATACTGTCTCCGAGATTTGGTCTATAGCACGACCTAGGGAGGTGGAGGGGTCTGCTAAGCACTGTAGGTCAGGCAGACATGCAGCCCAACACTTAGCTGCTAGTGTCCACACAGCAGCACTCATGAGGCGCTGACCAATCAGAAGTGTCAACAAGACCTCCCTTGCCATAGTGGCAACCTGAAGCAAAGAGGCATTCAAAAGCTACTACCAACACATTATTTTCTATAATCTTATACAATTATACATCTATCACTCCACTCACTACATATCTATCAGTACTTTTCAAGTTCTAACATGGTTTAGATTATGTACATCAACTGATCCTCTAGGACAGGGGTTCTCAAACTGGGGGTCGCGAAAGTCCTCTGAGGGGTCGCGAAATTTCTAGAATGTGCAAAATGCACAATACAGTAAACCCTCTCGTATTCGGACCCTCATTATTCGGACTTCCGACATTATACGGACCTCCTCCTTTTTTTTATACTTTTTTTTTTTTTTTTTTTTTATGGGGGAGGTAGGGTGTCACGATGTGAGTCAGTAAGGTTAGAGGCCCAGGCAGTCAGGCAGAGCATTTATGATCCATCACTGAGCATATAATTTGTATACTGTAATTGTGGTTTCTTTGTTGTGTCCAAATGTTGTATTGGCGAGTGATCTGTGGCCATTGAGCCTTGGACCCAGATCCAGCGACAGAGGTCGTATCTCCAGCTACCACCCGCTCTCCCACCGCCTAGATACTACCTGCCCTTACTACCGTATCCAGGAAGCCTCCCTCATTAGGTAGTTAACAGGTAGGAAGGCCCTGACTGGCTTGGACGAGTAATGACGTCATCAAACTTGTCATCAGTCACCAGCCAATGACAAACTTTTTTCTAAAACTTCTCGACCAATCTCAAGTCAACAAGACGTTTGACACAGTCTTTAAAGGTCATATCACACGGACACTTTTTCCGTTAGTGTTACGGGGTGGCCGTGGCAAGAATGTGTCCCCTTCACTGGCTACCCCGCCACTTCAACACCTTTAAATAACCCTTATTTAAGGTGGCACACGGTACTACACTGACCTAAATAATGACGCATGTATATAACAGCTTACCATAATCACTACGATGTATAATAACTAGTAATGACGTAAAACCCTGCCCACCCTGCTGGCGAGCGACCTGCCCTGCCTGGCGCCCTGCCTACCTCTCAGGACAACACGCTGTCATCCGCCTCACCGCACGTGCTTCCTGAAGAAAACAGGTCAGCTACCACGCCTGTGATAACATCATAGGACATCACCAGGGATCATAGGGCTCCTCAAGGGGTCCTCGCAGCCCTACAGACAACACCAAGAAGGAGGAGGAAATCTCCGCCATCATGATACTGCTGCCGGCTGCCGCTGCCAGACGTAGGACTCATAGTACTATACACTACTCCTGTACAGTAATGTATTGTGTATTTTTATTGTATATATATATATATTTATTTACATGATTTATCTAATGTTTATTGATATTTGCATGACTTAGAAATTTTCTATATTCACCTAGAATTTTTTTTTTTTTTTTTTTTTTTTTAGTATTTTTTTATCCCTGCATTATTCGGATCCTTGCATTACTCGGACCACTCCTTGGCCCAATTAGTCCGAATACGAGAGGGTTTACTGTATTCATAATTTATTATTATTCTTTTATATATATTATCAGTATAAAACAAAACAATGATTATACCTTCCTAGGCTTTAATAAATTGCTAATAAGAAAGTACAGTTACATAATCTGACTCTGAGAAAAGAGTTGATCCTTTGTCCTCCCTCCCCTTTCCCTCCTTTCCGTCAAGCCCTCACCACCACCACGCTCACACGTCCAGTAGCTATACATACGTAGGCTACTTGTATCATCGCTCCCCGACCCTTGTTAATGCATTACAAATCCACATCATAAGTCTAAACTTTATTTAAGTTACTTATTTTTTTGATGCGTCTAAAGAAAGAATGTAGGATATAGATTGCACTGATTACGGTATCATTTAAGTATTCATAATGTTTTACCAAATATATTATACTTTGATTGTTATGATACGGAGCAATACGACTCTACCTATGTGTGTCATTCACCCATGGTCTTTGTCCACGCGAGCTGGCTCGCGATCGCCAGTTTCACCCTCTCAGTGCGAGCTTGGAGCTCATTATTACTGATCTTTGGGCAATGCTGAGACCTCACACACCACACACCCCCATCCCCTTGCTCAAGGGGGACAGTAACCGCCCAAATTTGTCAAGTGAAAAATCCCCAGGAGCGCGAGGATTCGAACCGCCTACCCACAGAGTGAGAGACCAGAACGTTATCAACCTGGCCATCGCGCGGTATGTGTGTGTGTGTGTGTATTTACCTAGTTGTATTTACCTAGTTGTAACATACAGGATAAGAGCTATGCTCGTACTGTCCCGTCTCCAAATCTACTATTATCCAGTTTGCCTTTGAAGTCCTGAATACTTCTTGCATTAATCACTTTTGCATCAAGGTTGTTCCAGGCTTCTATGCTTCTATACGGGAAGCTGTATTTTTTATATCCCTTTTGCATGTTGTCCTTAACAATTTCTTCTCATGACCTCTTGTACTTCTGTCGTCCCACACAAACAGATCTTCTCTATCAATTTTTTCCAGACCCATTGATGCTCTAGATGCTCTATACACTGCTATAAAATCTCCCCTTTCTCTTCTTTTCTCAAGTGTTGGGAGTTTTAGTCTTGAAAGTCTTTCTTCATATGGTAAATCTCTCAGGCTTGGAGCCATTTTTGTGGCTGCTCTTTGTATTCTCTCAATCTTCCTTATATCCTTCTTTTTATGTGGTGACCAAATCACTGCCGCATATTCCAACCTTGGTCGAATCAGAGATGTTATCAATTTCTTGATCATCTCTTCATCCAGATATTTGAATGCCATTCTTATATTCCTCAGCAACTGGTATGTATCTCCTGTGATCTTGTTTATATGTTTCTCTGGTGACAAATTGTCTTTAATCCATACTCCCAGATCTTTTTCGACCTTTGTTTTGATTATCCATTCATTTCCCATCCAATACTTACCTCTCTGTCTCTTTTTGCTACTGCCCATTTCCATCACTTTACACTTTTTGGCATTAAACTCCATTTCCTATAGTTGACTCCACATCAGAAAATCTTATCTAGATCCTTTTGTAAATCCTCACAGTCCTATTTACTTTCTACTTTTCTTAGTAATTTAGCATCATCAGCGAATAAACTCATATAACTGTTTACTCCTCCTGTCATATCATTTACATAGACCAAGAACATCACTGGGGCCAATACTGATCCTTGAGGAACTCCACTTATCACACTGCACCATTCTGACTTTTGATCTTTTATTACTGTTCTCATCTCTCTGTTTCTCAAAAAGTCTTCCATCCACTTCAGCAAACCACCCTTCAATCCTCCTTTATGTTCTAGCTTCCAGAGCAGTCTCTTATGAGGTACCTTGTCAAATGCCTTCTTTAGGTCCAAGTAAATGCAATCGACCCACCCCTCTCTTTCCTGTGTCACATCGATCACTCTCGAGTAAAAGCTTAATAAATTCGTTGTACATGACATTCCTCCTCTAAATCCAAACTGGCCACCTGCAAGCGTGTTTGTCTCTTCCAAATATTTCAACCATCTGTCCTTCACAATTTTTTCACACATTTTTGCCACTACACTTGTTAATGATACTGGCCTGTAATTTAGTGGTTCTTCTTTGTCACCTCCTTTGTGAATTGGCACAATATTTGCTCTTTTCCAATCAAGCCGGACTCTGCTCTCCTTGAGTGAACTCTCAATTACACTATGTAATTTTCCTGCTAGTTGGTTACTGCACTCTTTCATTATCCAGTTCGACACTCCATCTGGACCCGGGGCTTTTCTCACATCTTGACTTTCCATTAGCCTTTTTACTTCTATTACGTCTACTTTTATGTCTTCCATTATATTTTCTTTTGCTATTATATTTTTCGTTTTAAATTCACTTTCTCTTGTAAATACAGTCTGTAAGCACTTATTCATCACCTCGGCCTGTTGTAATGCATCTTCATCCACTATGCCTTCTACCTTCAGCTTATCTATTCCTTCCTTGTTTTTCATTTTTCCATTAATATATCTATAGAAAAGTTTCGGTTCATTCTTACATTTTTCTATTATATTCCTCTCATAGTTACTTTCTTCTTCTCTTCGGATTCTTACATATTCATTTCTATTTGTTTTGTACTCCTCCCAAAGGTTGATACCTCCTTTTTTCCTCCAACTATTCCATGTTTTTTCTCTTTCTAGTCTTGCTAATTCACATTTTCTGTTAAACCATTCATTTTTTTTCTTTTCTCTGATAAGTATCCTTGGAACATAACTATTTATTCCTTCGGTGTAAATTCGGATGAACTCATCCCATTTTTTCTGGGTACTCGTTGCTGCATGGAAATTACTCCAGTCTGTCTCTCCGAAGAATGTTCTTAATCCGTCAAAGTCTGCTTTTCCATAATTGTATCTTCCTTTCTTATGTTCTTCTTTTCTCCCCTCCTTTTTGCTATCATTTATTTCAAATTCAATAAGTACATGGTGTGTGTGTGTAAGAGAGAGCAAAAAAATTACAACGAATGTAAATGTGTCAGATTGTCAGAAATGCTTTGGTAAGGATGGGATGGTGGGTGGCAAGCCTTTCAAAATTATTTGGAAGGGTCGCAGGCCAAAAAGTTTGAGAACCTCTGGTCTAGGACACTGGTTGAGGCAGTTGGTACAAAGAATACCTGTTACAGACTCATCTTTATATGTAGTTCCTACAATTTTTTTTGTCTCACTCCTTCATAATGTGTTGTTATTTATAAAATCAAGGATATAGCACACTATATAAATATATATAAATATATATATATATATATATATATATATATATATATATATATATATATATATATATATATATATATATATATATATATATATATATATACATATATATATATATATATATGAGAATGTCAGGTGTAAGCCATATCACTTACCTCATTATTCTCATCAGCACATCCAGCAAATAGGATGAACCTGACAATTCTTGGTGACAGGAGGAGGAGAACAGCTGGTGACCTGCTGCAGCTGGTGTCCAAGGTCTGAGCTGCCCCAACACTGTGCTCCAACAGCTCCAACACACTTTGGTACCTTTGGGAGAATTTTCTTCATCTCATGATACTGAAGAAGGTTAAAATCAACCAACATGTGACACTCATCGAACTCTACACTCATACAAAGAAGATATCTGAAAAACAATGAAGTATAGCTTTCCCCATAAAAGTATAGATGCTTGGAATAGATTACAGGTGACAGCGGCAAGAAGAGAACATCAATTTAATAAAATGGATATATACAGGCCCTCAGTAGTGGAGGCAGTGGTAGAGTGGTTAGCGCCTGCAGCGGCGTGTTCGGTGTGTCCAGTTCGATCACGACAGGTGCCAAAATCTTTCTGCAATCGTCGAGTGGCCGAAGATCTCCCACATACTGCCCCTTAATTCTACCTTTGATGGTGAGTACATCCGAGGACACAGGGGGGCAGCATGAGCCTCAAATCACAGGCGCCACAAGAAAATTTCTGCCTTTGCAACCACGGACAAGGGCCAACCATCACAAGCCCTCAAATGAACCTCCAGGCCTACCATCTGAGCCTTGGAGGTCATACTACCTACAGGCACTATAGGAATAAATAAAAAAAATACATAATAATAGATAAATAAATATAAATTTCCCTACTTACCGTATTTGCTGGCGCAAAAAATGCAATTTTCTTTTCCAAAAAAAGATAAGTAAATTTCACCCAGCATCTAATGTGGCCATATTACGAATGAGAGGTCAGGCAGCGAATGCAGAGTGGCTGGTAGTGTATGGCTAATAGGATCTGGGGTGATGTGTTGAGCAGTAGTCCACTGAGCACAAATTTGTAACTGTGTTACTAATAATATCAACAGCACAGGGAGGTCCCGTTATACGAGCATTCGGTATACGAGAATCGATGATACGAGATGTGTAAATTAGGGTCTATTTTCAATATAGGAGATCGAAAATCCAATGATACGACATTTAAACTGGGATGAGTAAAATTATCAAGTTCAAAATGCGCGCCCTACCACTCCTGGGCTGGACAAAGGGGGATTTGGTTGACCCCAGTGAGGTCACCCCTAGCAAGCCGTGACCTGAAGGGTAATTAAGAATATGGCGCTGCCTGACATTTAGGGGTAATTAGCCAGGTGTGCGGCTCCAACCTTGGGACCGCAGTCAGGTCACCCCTAGCAAGGCGTGACCTGAAGGGTAATTAAGCATATGGCGGGGCCTGACCTTTAGGGGTAATTAGCAGGTGTGGGGCCCCAACCTTGGGACCGCTACACTACCTTCTCTTGTATCACGCAGCGTCCCCTACATTACAACGTCTTTTTAGCTTGTTATGCATGTTTTATGTTTAATTAATGTGCAGTTATGTTATTTTGTGTGCTATTTTCTCTTTCAGAATGCTTTTTCTACAGAATAGGTAGTACAGTGTGGGTAATATAGACGCTGTGTGTTTGTTGTGTTGGCTATATTTTATTTTAGCTTCAAAAACATGTTTTTTTTTTCTTCTTTTTTTAAAATTGATTGGGTCCTGGAACCAAACCTATATTTTACCATTATGTGTTTCGTTATACGAGATTTCGCTTTACAAGTATGCCAGGTGGAACCTAACTGCTCGTATCTTCGGGACCTCCCTGTAATGCATAATACATATGTACTGAGAAAATATTGGAATTTAAGAGAAAACAACAGCTGGGGCAACCAGGTGGCTGTTGCTGCTTCCAGGATGGCCGTCAGATGTAAATATCATTCCCCTCCCGCTGCCACTCTCCACTGTAAAACGTCTGATATCTCAGGTCTGGCGCTTCACCTGAGCTACCTCGCTAGGCGACGCCCTCCGTGCCACCACCATGGGAATTACCGCTCATACTCCTCCCCGCACCCATGGAAAAGACAAACACCCCGCATCTTAAGCCCTGTCCAGACAAGCAGGCGTGCCCAGTGGGCAGCGCGGTCGGCGGGCAAATTCTACCGGGCATGCCCGTGAATGTTGTCCACACGGCCAAATCAATGAATTGGCGGGCGTGCCCGACGATGCCAGTAGGTTGTGGAGTGCGGTACGATAAACATGGCACCCAGTATTACTGAGAGGAAGAAGGTATTGTATAGCGTGATAATTGCTTTGTGTAGGGAAAAAGAAGAAAAAGAAGATAATATGGTGCAAAGATTGACTCAAAAGAAAAGATGTTTATGGAAGCCATACAATGATGCTAAAAGAACTACAACATGGCCAAGAACAAGATTTCAGAAAGTATATGGGAATGAGTGTAAGCACATTCTACATACACTGCATCCTCATACAACACGGTTTTATGGGCGACACAGCACACCGTGTTGTATGAAATCGTGTTGTACGAATCATAGAAGCCCATGTTATTTATATGCAATGTATACTTATGGTGGACACTTCCGAAATTTTGTACTTTTTCCCCCATATTAACACATTGCGATACATACATTGCCTTTACAATAATCAACATATAGTAAACATACACTCATCTTAGTCCCTTACCTTAATTCTAATGGTGGGAGAAAGTTTGGAAAGAAATGTATAAGAATTATTTTTTTAAATACAGATTTTCTACTGGTAGTATAATCGGTAGTAAAATCTACCGATTTTCTCGGCAGGCGGTGGTCTTTCTGTTGCTCTGTTCCCACGTACTTTGGTGTAATGTACAACTTTTAGCTTATATGCTAAATCGTGCATATCCGCACGTGCATATCATGCACAGAGCGTGCATATCCGCACGCTCCACTTGGAAGCCCTCAAGCTCCCCAGGCCCCAGCAGCCTTTTCACTCCACCCGTGCCGCCCCACACAAACAAGAGCAAGTGACTGTGCCCTTCTCCAGGACAGAGCACCACCTGTGTTCCTTCTTACAACTACTTTTCGCTACGACTGTCTGTGGCACCAGCTAGTTCGCCACACCAACCTCCAGCATCACGCCTCGCTACAAGACTTCAAGCAGGGGGTGAACAGCTGATTAATGTCCTAACTTTACTGTATATATAAATATAATGTATAGTACTGTATAAAATATGTAGCTACAGATACTAGCTCCAGAGTAAAACCTAGACCTATAGCTCTATTACAAATTTAATAATTGAGAGAGAGAGAGAGAGAGAGAGAGAGAGAGAGAGAGAGAGAGAGAGAGAGAGAGAGAGAGAGAGAGAGGAGGAGAGGAGAGAGAGAGAGAGAAGAGGAGAGAGGAGAGAGAGAGAGAGAGAGAGAGAGGAGGAGAGAGAGAGAGAGAGAGAAGAGAGAGAGAGAGAGAGAGAGAGAGAGAGAGAGAGAGAGAGAGAGAGAGAGAGAGAGAGAGGGAGAGAGAAGAGAGAGAGAGGAGAGGAGAGAGAGAAGAGAGAGAGAGAGAGAGAGAGAGAGAGAGAGAGAGAGAGAGGAGAGAGAGAGAGAGAGAGAGAGAGAGAGAGAGAGAGAGAGAGAGAGAGAGAGAAAATCGTATGTGTGTATTGTATTTACCTCGCTGTGATATACGGGAAATTATTTAACTCGTGGGGTCACGTCTCCTTGTCTCAATTGGTCAATCTTAGCTTTAAAAACATTGATATTCTTGGCATCAATATTTTACTGTCCAGGTTATTCAACATATCAATGCACCGATAGGGAAAAACTGTACTTATTGATGTCCTTCAAGAACCTTTTTTTCTTCAGTTTCTTTGTATGACCTCTTGTGGCTCCTATGTCCCAATCCCATACATACATGTCCTCTTTGTCATTTCCCTCCATTCCTGACATAGCTCTCTATACATTGCAATCAAGTATCCTCTTTTTCTTCTTTTTTCCAATGATGGCAACCCCAATTTCTTCAGCCTCTCCTCATAAGTCAGGTCTGACAGGCTGGGAAAAATCTTTATGGCTGCCTTCTGTGTTCTTTCTATCTTCTTTACATCCTTCCTCTTGTGCGGAGACCAAACTACTGTGGCGTACTCCAGTCGAGGGCATATCATGACCACAATCAATTTCTTCATCATGTTCTCGTCCATATAGATACACTACGCACCAAAATATTGTTCGCCACATCATAACAGAGCGCTCCCATAAGGGAATTCTGAAAATGTACTCTATAGCAGCCTAGTGACTTCCGAGAGAGATATCCTACATATGGCAGCTTGTTTAAAGTACAGACAGTCCTGACATGATACTCATTTTCTCAAGATATTTAACCCATCTGTCTCTTACTATCTTCTCACATAGCTTTCCTATTACAGTAGTCAAAGAGACCGGTCTGTAATTCAGCGGTTCCTCCTTGCTTCCCCCATTATATATGGGGACAATTGATGCTCTTTTCCATGTTTGGAGTACTTTAGCTTCATTTAAAGAACATGTACCTAGACTGTGTACTTTGTCCACCAGTTGCTCCCTACATTCTTTCAAAATCCAGTTTGAAACTCCATCCGGACCTGGTGCTATATTTACGTCTTGGGCTTCTAATCATTTCTAAATTTCCTGCCTTCCCACTTCTATACCACTTAGTACTGTGCATTTTTTCCTATCCTCTCCTTCCAGGAATTCCTTTTCTTCAGTGAAAACCTTTTGAAAACATTCATTCATGACTTTTACCTTTGTTACTAGTTCTTCGTAAACTGTCCCTTTCACTTTCAGCTTGTTAATGCCTTCTTATTGCTTTATTTTTCCATTGACAAACCTATAAAACCATTTGAGTTCGTTCTTGCATTTTCTATTATGCCTCTTTCAAAATTCCTCTCTTCGTCTCTGTGGATTCATACATATTCATTTCTAGTTTTCTTGTATTCTTCCCTTGTCCATCTTCCTTTTCCATCTGTTCTGTTCCCTGCAACATCTTTATCTCTTTTTGCTACTTCACATCTTCTATTAAACCAATCATTCTTCCAGTTTTCCTTCCCTGTTATCTTTGGCACATACTTATTAACAGCAATATTATAAATTTCCAATAAATAGCCCCACTTCTCTTCCACATTTTTGGCCTCGTGGAAGGGCCTCCAATTGCATTCAGTACAGAACTTCTTTAATCCCCCAAAGCTGACTTTTCTATATTTGCATTTTCCCTTTCTATATCCCTCATCTTTTTTTTTCCACGATATCCTCTGTAATTTCAAACACTAGTACCACATTGTCACTCTTTCCATTTAGACACAAGTATTTCAAGTTGTCAATAATGCCAGTCTCCTTTTGAACAGCAGATCCAGTCTTGCGGGTGTGTCCTCTCCTCGGAATCTTGTCTCTTGGTCAACCCATTGGGTCATCACATTATTAATTACTAAGTTTAGTAACTTGTTACATCATGAGTCATCACTTCCCTCAGCAGAGCACTCCTCCCAGTTTACCTCCTTACAGTTAAAGTCACCCATCAAAATCAAGTCAGCACTTTTCTCCTTTGGTTTCCCCAGTTGTCCAGTTGTGTCGTTCAACATTTCTTGATATTCATCACCTCTCCATCATCCAGTTTTTTGGCGGAGTGTATGTCACGGCAATATTTCTTTTTCCTCCTTTACTAGTTTCTAAGCTTTTTTCAATCAATTCTGCTGTTCCTTCTCCCATTTTCACTTTAAATATTTTTTATTCCTTTTTGACAGCAATCATAACTCCTCCAACTACTTTATTGTCTCGGTCTCTTCTCCACAGATTATATTTTCCATCTCCCAATTGTGCTTCTACCTCCTTACTTAATTTTGTCTCCACCAAGCACATAACATCTGGTTCCTCGTTCCTCATGAAGTCATTTATCTCTAAACTAACTGATCTTAACCCATCAATGTTGGCAATTTTTTGACTTTTTCCGCAGTTTGCCGACCCATGTCTCTCGCTGCTTCTCTCTGCCGATACCATTTCTTAATACTCATTTCCATCACTCACCAGTAAAACTTTGCCTTCTCCTCCTCCGTTCTCTATTAGTTTTTTTCCTTTGCCTCTTGTACAAGTTCTCTGATCTTTCCCCTCTCCTCCTCATTAGAATCCCTTCTCAACCTTACTGCTTTAAACTTTTCTTTCCCAGCAAGTTCCCAAATCTTGTTCATTAACTCATTTAGTGTAACCTGGGATCGAAATTTCACCTTGATCGGCCTTGCTCCACCTTCTTCAAATTTACCCACTCGATAAATTTCTTCAATTTCATCTTGGGCTTTCACATTTTCCTCCAATACGGTTGACACAATATTCTTAGCCACCGCAATTTCAACTATCTCTCTCTCTGTTCTTCCTGACATGGATGTCTCCTTTAATCCTGTTATGGTCACACATCTATTTTTGTCAGTTGGGTCTTGTGTCATATCTGTTCAATAGGAAAAATATAGAAAAGTTTAACGAAGAGATAAAGAGAAGAAAAGGAAGCAGAATAAGGAAGAGAGGACCAAACAATGTATGAGAGGATATGGGAGGCAGGAAACGCTGTGGTCAAACTGACCACACCTACTACAAAGGACACACGGCGGTCATAAAACCTAAGTCAAACCAATGGATACCCAAGAAAAGGGAGTCGCACTTAAGGAATTAAGAGCTTTCCTTCACAAATGCAGGTAATGGGAGAACGTTGCCCTACTTCTAAGCAGCATGGGTGGAGCACTCCACGTGGAGTCAGAGGAACCATAATATTCAAATAATAATAGTCATATATAATAATAAAGGAAATAATAGTCATAGGAAACTTAAGGTAACCTACCTGCCCAAATATTGTATAAAAGAAGAGTGTTAAGGGCACGAGACTGACTCTTTCCTTGTACTTTGGTGCAGGAGTCGTTCGTAGGCAGTATTCATCTAGTTGTATTTTTACAGGGCCTGAGCTACACTCGTATGGCCCCGTTTCCATATCCACATTTTATCATTCATCCTTAGTGCTTGGTGTTGGCAGAAACCATCACCCCGCGAGGCGGGTCACAAACCCCCGGCTAACACCCGGTACCCATTCGGTGCTCGGTGGACAGGAGAAGATTTAAGGAGATCGCCCATCTTTCTCCGCTTCGCCCGAGGATCGAACCCGAGACTTCTCGGTTGTGAACCGAGTGTGCTAACCACTAAACTGCAGAGTACCTCACTACACTACGGAATACCTCATAGTGGCAAGGAGAGGGCGCCATGAAGGGAATAACCGTGAGTAGAAGTTAAAGACTTGTAATGCAACTTAGGTAAAAATTGCAGTTCGTAAGATGTTATAATTATTGAGTGTTCACTAGGGAATAGATTTGTTTATCGTGTACGTAAATAATCGTGGCCAGTAGTTAGGAGTATGTGTAGTATATGTCAATGTGCCGTGCACATTATTCTAGTATGTGCAGTATAAACTAATGTGCCGTGTGCATTGTTTAAATAATATGTGCAGTATCTGCTAGTACAGGGAAGTCCCGAAGATACGAGCAGTTAGGTTCCACCTGGCATACTCATAAAGCGAAATCTCGTATAGCGAAATACATAACTAATGGTAAAATATAGGTTTGGTTCCAGGACCCGATCAAAGACATGTTTTTCAAGCTAAAATAAACCGTAGTGGTCCCAAGGTTGGGGCAGGACACCTGGCTAATTACCCCTAAAGGTCAGGCTACACACCTGGCTAATTACCCTTCAGGTCATGCCTTGCTTGGGGTGACCTGACTGGGGTCAACCAAAATCCCCCTTTGTCCAGCCCGGGAGTCCTGTATTCAGTCAGTTACCTACCTACCACTACAGTGAGAGGAACACAGGGAGAGGAGGAGTGGTGTTCCTCTCACTGTAGTGGTTGGTAGGTAACTGACTGAATACAGGACTCCTGGGCTGGACAAAGGGGGATTTTGGTTGACCCCAGTCAGGTCACCCCAATCAAGGCGTGACCTGAAGGGTAATTAGCCAGGTGTGTGGCCCCAACCTTGGGACCTCTACAAAACTATACCAAACACAACAAACACAATGTTTGAATGTTGTAGCATTGGATTTTCGATCTCGTATATTGAAAATAGACCCTAATTTACTCAGCTCGTATCATTGATTTCTCGTATACCGAATGCTCGTATAACGGGACTTCCCTGTACTTGAACGTAATGTAAATCAAGATAATTTTTATCATGTTAACTTATGTTTGTTTTGAAGGAATTTTCATGTGACAGAAATTAATCACATCTTACTGTTGTACTGGGATGAATTATGATTTTAAAGATTATGTTTAAAGGATTCATTAAATATCGAAAATTGCGTTGCTTTGATTCCTATGAACCTCACCTCATGCTGGAGAGACTGGGCTCACTACCAACTCAAGGAATAGAGTTGAACATGAGATAAGGGGATACGAAAGTGGTGGCAGCAATGAGATGCATTGCAAAAATTGCAATTGCTAAACTAAATTTAATACCAGTCTTGTCTTGGGTTGGAGAACATCCGCAAAACAAAATGGCCACTGCTGCATTAACAGCGTCTTAGATGGGACCACTGTATATACACATACACAACACAACTTAAGACACTAACCCTTTAAGCCGGACAGGGAGCATTGGAGAGTGTAGGACTCTGAGTAGCATGACTCTTGACTTATCCAACTGCTCCTCAGTTGTGTTGCCTTCCACTGCCTGCTTCCCAACACCTTGCAACAGCCTCTCTAAGAAGGCAGCATCTTGAAGGATACTACAGCTAGGTAAGGCCTCTTCTGCAAGGTTAAGGAATGCCTGAAGGTTTGAGTCAGATGCCTGTAGAAAATTGCAGGTGGCTTGCAGAGACTTGGCAGCAAAGAGCAAGCACCTGACCTCACCAGCCGCTGTGGCATTAGCTTGGGTCAAGTACTGAAGCAAAGAGTGATGCTGCTCTGGGTGCTGCAGGAAAAATCCACCATCACAAAGTACCATTATCACAGCCTCACACACAGCATCATGCAGCACCTGTCGGAATTTCAAAGTATTTAATAGTCTTCTAAGACTTGCAGATACACCTGAAAATAAAATAAAAATTTCTTATGAAAATCTTATCTCATATGAATAACTTTTGATACTGGTAGTCTAGTAGTCCAGACTAGTGTTATAAACTGACATTTAAGTTCCAGAATTTTTTTTTTTACAACATACTTATAGTACTTGTTTTTGTACATGGTAAAGTGGTCCTTTAAGTACCTCTGATGCAGCCTCCACTGGGACAAGTGTTGTGAGGATATAAGACAGACAGAGGGAGCAGCAGTGCCCTATCAGCGCCAGCCTCTCAGCCCCTCCCTCTTTCCTTGCTTTAAAGCTCCCCAGAATGAGATCTGACAGAGTCCTAATGACCTTTAAAAGAGAACGGATACAATGATCAAATCATTACAGATGTATGGTAATATGTTGTTATTAAATTGTCAGCCTTTGTGAGAAGACAGCAAATTCATGAGGTCATCTTGAATACTAATGATGTAAAAAATCTTTTCAAATCCATATCCAAAAGAAATTACAAAAAATTCATATTTAATTTTGATGACAATAAATCCACAACCATATATATAAGTAATCATGAAATATAAATATACATTGTTCCCATATTATGAGTACTCATTGATTTGGTTAGCTTTTTTGCAATATCACTTACTTTAAGTACAGCAATGTATGTGCGGTATTTCTACCTAGACCCAAAATGTTTCTACTACTTCAATAACACAAGATAAAACCCAAGACAATGGCTAATAGAAAACTAATATATAAACTGCCAGTTCCCACCATCTGTAGTCCTGTAATGACCTCAGTGACTAACAGCCCTTCCTCTTCCTCCTGCCCTTCCTCCTCCAGCCTCCACAGCAGGGGAGGTAAAACACAATTCCGTAAGAGGGTCAGAGAGTGTGTCATGAGGCAGAGGGAGGCTGACTGAAAGCCTGGTCTATGGGAAGCCAGCAAGGGACAGGCAGCTGCCATGACCCGCACACAGTGGCCGGGAACAGTCATCTGGTGCAGGCCCAGGAGAATGAACTCATTACCATCGTCCTGCTCATGGATGGTTGACCCAAGAAGTTCCTGTTGAGATGGACTGCTTGAGTATAGATTTATCTTTAACACAATTTATTTTTTTCCTGAAAGTGCGGTGCATCCAACACTGAAGCAGACAATATAAGAAAACAATAGAAAAGAGCAGTACTGTACTAAGTAATAAATAAATAACAAAACAGAGTTCCTTTGGCATGCTTTCTATCTTCCAAGGACACAGGTTCTCACCCCCTTCATCACTGTCCTTCTTATGAACTTTCACGACAAACAGGGAATGTGGAGGTGTGTATGCTATGTCTTAACAAGACATATTTCCAGGGTTAGGAGGAAATTAATCGACCACTTGCCATGTCACTATTATGCATCTCACTATGAGCAGCAACAGTGTCAACAAGACAGTCCTTCCTATATTGACGGTGATACCAGATTCATGGATTTTTTTCCCAACATAAATATAAAGAAAACCAACTATCGTTTGGCATTAGGTTTCATCAATCAGAAAGGAAGAGGCAGGTGAACGTGAAACTCTGAAGAAGAGGGATTAGTGATGATAGTTATGATAATGGGTCTTTAGGCAACACAAACTTACAGTGGTAACGACAGTGGCTATGGCATGCAGCTGCCTATCCTGAGATAGTATAGTGGATACTCCCTCACTAATATTACCTTAATTTAAGAAAATGTATGTACACTCAAACCTCGGTTTTCTAACTTAATTAGTTCCCAAAAGTTGTTCTAAAACTGAATTGTTCTAAAACCGAAACACATTTTTCCATAAGAAACAATATAAAATTGATTAATCTGTTCCTGACCCCCAAAATAAAGACCTTTTTTTACAAAAATGAAAATTAAACTAACCTAACCCCCCCCATTTTGACTCACTCACTAACCTAACCTAACCTAATCCCACGCTTTAACCTCCTAACTAAAGCCAAATCTGCATTAAATAAGTGTCCGCGGTAAGGGAAGACAGAGGCGATGCAGGTCACAGGAGGAAGAAGAGTGAGGCGCTCGTAAACCCTTGTCTCTCTCCTCCCTATGAACAACATGTCATTATCTCCAAAAGTAATGATTTGAGACAGAAGCCCATAGAGAGAATGTTTCCTAGAATCCAATAAGGTAAACAGAAACCAAACTCCCAATTGTGTACCGTAGATAACACTTTAGTCGCCAGCTGCAATAAAGCCGCCAGCCGCCAAATATTACGAATTATAGCATCACTACTGATGTGTATGTGCCACTGAAGATGATACACAGTAGTTTGTATCATGGCTGTATAATCTACTCTGTTTCAGTGTAGTTTTATGCTTTGTATCTGCAAGTATATATGGTTTCAAATTTCGCTACTCGTTTTTTTTTGGGCGACGACGACGGCGGAAGGACACTCAGAACATACCTTAGTGTTGGTCGCCACTGGTGATATTTTTGTAATATGTTCATTTATAGTCATACTATGACACAGATGAAGACACAAAATGACACAGACTCTCCCGATTGCCCCTTCTAACCTTCCTGAAATCATGGATGTAGAAATGTAAGTTTTAACGCCACCACACGCCTGTAAATCGGAACAAAAGTCGTCCTGGCGACTTTAGTGTTATCTTCGGTAGGGAGTTTCGGTCCAAGTGTAAAATAATACCGAAATAATGCACAACACAAGAAAAATTGTCAAAATTAAAGAACAGTTCGTTAGGGGTGTTTACTAAGTGAGGGCCGCGGCATGACTGACACCAGTGACGCGCACAGTCGCCGAGTAGCTTGTTCGGCAACCGAGTTATCGTACGGCAACCGGTGCAATTATGAGTTTGAAATTCTGTTCGTGAACCGATTTGTTCGACAAGGGCGACATTCGAAAACCGAGGTTTGAGTGTAATATAAACAGCACTGATAGAACAGGTTCACAAACACATGACACATTCTTGCCACGGCCACCCTGTAACACTAACGGAAAAAGTGTCCGTGTGACACGACCTTTAAAGGCCGTGTCAAACGTCTTGTTGACTTGTGGTTGGTCGAGAAGTTTTAGAAACAAGTGAAGTGCTCAAGGAACACAGACCTGGTTCCCCAGGACACCCAAGGCAGTAGTATACAGTGTCCTTCCGTTTACCTGACTCTTTATAACACACTCGGCACATCTTCTGTTTCCTTGGTTGATGGCGAGCCCAGGCATGGACCAGCTCCTCTTTTACCATTTTTTTGGTTGGTCTTTGTAATTTTCTTTCTTTTTCTTCATCATATAGAGCTCTGGCACCATCGCTGTGCTTACACGACAGTTCTTCACTGACCGAGATGATGTACTTAAAAAAATCACCCTTATACTTTGTCTGATTACGGTACACCAGAAAAGAGTTCAAAAGGATACGGAAAATGAAATGTATTCCAAGTTTCTTGAACCAGGCCACTTTTTTTTTCATACGCATACGGTTCGAGAAGCTGGTCTGCCATGTCCACACTCCCCATGAGACTGTTGTAGCGATCAATGTGTAGAGGCTTGTTGAAGAACACTGTTCTATCCCCGAAGAACGTCTTACTTTTCTCCACAAGTCCTGCATTATACATAGTAGTAAGCACTGTCACCTCCTTCTTATCTTGATATTTGACGAGCAGACTGTTGCCTTTCCTAGCAAATGCTGATTTGTGCTTGTCTAGTTTCTCATCCATCAGTTTCTTGGGGGGTCCTCTCCCGCTCCGTATAACACCTGTCATCACCGTATCTCTTGTCTGTAGATAAGTCACTGAGCCTCACACTCGTGTACCAATTATAATTATCAGTCACGACGTGTCGTCCCGAGTCAAAGAGATCCTTCATAAGGTGTGCCACAATGACCTCTGCTATGGATAGGCGAGAAGCAGCTGGGTCGTCCAAGTTGAAATCGCTTTTCTTCCCATAGTACACCTCAAAATTCCAGGAGTATCCACTCCAAGTGTCGTGAGAGGGGCAAAGAATGAAGACCTTGATGCCAAACCTCGATCTTTTGGTTCTAATAAATTGTTTGAACCCAGGTCGTCCTTTCCACAATAGGAGGGCCTCATCAATAGCAATATCCCTCCCAGGCACCATCACATTTCTGCTGCGGTCACGTAGTAGTCCCAGGTAAGGCTCAATCCGGGTCTTGGGGTGCTTCTTCTCCACGGCGCCAGGTGAGGAAAAGCGGAGGAATTTCAGCAAGCTGAGAAATCTGCCTCTACCCATCACATCCTTGCAAAATATACTTGGGCCTCCAACCTGAACAGTATGTGACCAATACATATACATCCTCGGTAATTTCATAACCCCCATCACCATCAACAAACTAATGAACACGTGCATTTCATCCCCTTTGACAGGCTGCCAAATAATTCCATTCACTATTCTTTTACCTGTACTAGTAAAATATTCAGCAGTCCTTTCGTTCATCCACAAACATAATTTATCTATCACTTCCGCATCAAAAAAAGTGACAAAACGCCTCTCTTGGGGAGGAAAAATTGGGCACGGACACACGAATCTCCCCGGTGACGTCACCACTGAACGCGGGCACAGCGTTTAGTCTAGCGTCTTCAAAAATGTCAGATATGCAAGACCATCCTGCGTCAACAACAGCCTCGTTGCCGGCCCATATTTCATCTTCACTATCATCATCTAGATCACTGTCCTCACTATCATCACTGTTCTCACAATCAGAGTCACCTGGCAGGTATTCTGAACCGGAAGTGGACTCTGTATCAGCCTCCATGGTGAAAAACGCACGAGATATAACAGATCCAAGATTGCTAAGCTACGGAGACACAAAGCAGTATATCCTTCCTTGCTGGGGGCATAAGCACGACTGGCATCCCTTGCGTAAATCTCCTCCTATCAGTCGAGACAGCATGATGTTACGGTCTCTGATTAGCTGCTGGTGGAGTGGGCGGAGTTTCCAGTATCCCCAGTGCGGCATACAGTACCATAAATACAACTCCAAGCAACAAAACCGTCTTACAGTATTCCTTAGAATTAATCACGTATATGGGTACGTGACGGCTTATTTTACATATACAGTAAAAGCCTTATAGCTCGGCACGATAGGGGCTCTGGCCCTTGCCGAGTTATTCAATGTGCCGAGTTATGCAATGTCCTCCTCTGATATGGGGGAGAAAAAAGAAAAGAAAAAAAAGAAGAAAAAAAAGAAGTAAATACAGTACTGTAAAGCATAAAAACTACACTTACCAGTGAACGGGTAGAATGTGCTGGATTTGATATCAAACTCAGCACAAATAGCACGCATGGACGCACCTGCATCCATCCTTGCCAGCACTTTCACCTTTTCCTGCAGGCTCAGGGCCTCAGACTCTTCAATTTCATTCCCTTCCTGCTGGAGACACCCTTGCGTGATGGAGCTGACATTTTGATATACAGTACTGTATGATGTAATCCCAAAACACGTACAATAGGTGGCAAAGTAAAGCAAAGGTCAGGAACCAGTGTGTAGGCTGCGCCGTGTTTTTGTTGTCCAAGCACCGTCTTGGATTACGAATCCCAATCCAATAACACTTGCTGAAATGTGTGTTATACTACACGCCTCCCTCATTTAACGCATGAGTTACGTTCTTGGGAAATCGTGCGTTAAGTGAAAATGCGTTAAACGAATTCCATTTTCCCATTGACTCCCATTATATAAGTCGAGATACGTTCTTACGAAAAAAAATCACAACCTAACCCTCTCATAAAATGCAGTCATACATTAATTTGTGAGCATAGACATATGAAATATAATTAATATTAAAGTTAAATGATATATAGAAGTTGTACTCACTATATAGAAGAATACTTGAGGCTTGAGGTGACAAAAGATGGTGGCTGGGGGGTGTCGGCAGAGTTACTGGGGTGAGGTGGGGGCATCATCGTCGGAAGACGTAGAAGTAGAGCTGGCTGGTGATGTTGCAGCAGGTTTAGTGAAGAATGATGTTATAGTTGTCTGTTGTGCTTGGTGGACTTTTTCTTGATGAAGCATCTTGTAGGCAGTGAGAGCACTTCTGACTGTGTTTTCAAATTTGAGACTGCGTTCACGGTTGGGATCGTTATTCACAATGTCATGAATGCCACTTTCAAATTTGGAGATAACATCAGCTAAGATCTTCCTAGTTAAGTGAAGCTGCGGCTCTGGGTCATCTTCCTCTGCAGTTTCCTCCTCTAGTGCTCTGACTTGTTCGATGGCCATTAAGTCTTCGTTGCTGAGTTTCTTGAGCACTGGCAGATAAGCCTGAGCAGCTTCTTTGTCAGCCGACGCTGCCTCCCCAGACTGTGTTACCGAGTGCAGATGATTCCTGTTCTTGAACCTTTCCAACCAGCCCTTGCTTGCATTGAATGGTGGAGGAGCAGCAGCTCCACTAGGTCCAGCACTTGCCTCATCCTTAGCCAATAAATCATCATAAAGTGAGCGAGCTTTTTCCTGCATCAAGATGTTCGTCATTGGCGAGTCATCCCGGCTGCACATGTCGTCCACCCATAATGCCAACAGTCTTTCCATCTCTTCCATGATAGGTGGACGATGCCTTGTAGCTAACTTCGCTGTCAACGGAGTAGCATTCTTCGCACTTGATTTAATTTTGTCCTTGTCCTTCTTAATTGTCACCACAGTCGACGGAGCAAGGTTGAACAAATTCGCGATGTCTTTCAATCGCATCCCTTCATCACTTTTCTTCAACACTTCTAATTTAGTTTCTAAATTTATAGATTTTCTACACTTTTTAGGCTTAGGAGCACTAGCACTACCACTAGCAACACGCTTAGTAGACATTATGCAGTCGTTTCACTCGATAATGGACGATATAACAGAAGCACTGGAAATCCACTGTTTATCTGTACCGCGCAAAACGTAAACAAACCATACGGGGGGGAAGCTGAGCTGTGCTGCTTGTTCGTTGGTTCTTTTACAGGGTAGTATATTCATAAATATATTTTATTTGTGGGTTGTTGTACATTTTCTTCTTTTTATCATTTTTTGCATATTTTATTGTCGTAAATTTGTGCGTAACTTCGAATTTTTTATATGTTAATCGATTTTTGGTATACAAAAGTTTTGTTCGTAACTCTGAAATTGCGTTAATCGAACCTGCGTTATACGAGGGATGAGTGTACTTTGTGATATTGTTTGCAATGTTTTGCATTGATTATTATTTCGGCTCCTACCAAGCTTGTTGTGTTTTTGAAGCAGCAACCAATCCTTTTTCAATTTCGACAAAAAACGGAATTCGTATCCAAGACGGTGCTTTGACGACATAAACACGGCTCAGCTGACAGCCTACACGCTCGTTCCCGACCTTTGCTTTACTTTGCCACCTATTTTACGTGTTTTGGGATTACATCATACAGTACTGTATTTCAAGATGTCAGCTCCATCACGCAAGGGTGTCTCCAGCAGGAAGGGAATAAAATTGAAGAGCCTGAGCCTGCAGGAAAAAATCAAAAGGACAGAAATACGACTTTATGCGACTGACGATATGCCGAGTGTAAGCGAAGAGATGCAGTTATAACACCAATATGCCGAGATACATTATTTTTTGCCGACTTTCTGTTTACATGTTCACACAAGAGGTTGTGAGGGCATGATATGCCGAGTGAAAACCATGAGATGCAGTTTAGGTGAGGCAGTAGCAGAGTGAGTGGTTAGCTTCACCGGGTGGCGTTCTCGAAGACCCGAGTTCGATCCCGAGTGAGACCCATAAATCCACTTAAAATCTTTCTGCACTGTCGAGTGGCCTAAGAACACCCACATGCCCTGTCCATTAACTTCACCTTCGACTGTGAGTGCATGGGAGGACACAGGGGACGGCATGAGCCTCTAATCACAGGCGTCCCTATAACAATCCTGCCTGCGCCACCACGGGCGAGGGCCAACCATCACAGCCCTCGAGTGAGCCTCCAGGGCCTACCATCCTACCCCTGGAGCTCACTGCCTACACGCGCTATAGGCATAGGTGTACTATATATAATAAAAAAAAAAAAAAAAAAAAAAAAATAAACTTTGTCTTTGCCATGCCGAGTTATATCAAATTCAGAGTTATACAGTGCCGAGTTATAAGGGTTTTACTGTACACTCATACCGCGATTTACGAACACTCTATTTACGAATTTTTGCAGATACGAACAAAATTATTTTGTCCCAAAATTCGGTTTACACACGAATAATTCGAAGTTACGAACAAAAGTTCGTAAATTCATAAACAAAAAAAAACAAAAAAATTTAATACATAAATAGTAAGAATATTTATAACACCTAAATATTGTAAAAAGTTCAGTAAACAGAACCATTGGCTCAGCTCATCCACACGCGGGCCCGCGGGGACGCTCAAGATTGTTTGTTTACATATTCTCCGACCGGTCGTGCTGTGTTTATGAACATTATTGTGTATAATCAGACATTTCAGTGATTATTTCAGTGAATAATGCCTCCCAAGCATGGTGCCAGTGCTAGTGTGGGTGGTCCTAAGCCCAAGAAAGCCAGAAAAGCCATAACACTAGAGTTTAAGATAGCGATTGTCAAGAAATTTGACGAAGGCGTGCGAGTGAAGGACATGGCTAGTTGGTTTAGCCTTTCCCCGTCGACTGTCCTAACTATTAAGAAGGACAAGGAGAAGATTATGTCAAGTGCTAAAAGTGCTACCCCTTTGAGTGCATTAAAAAAGTGTCCACGGTAAGGGACAGGCGAGAGGCGATGCAGGTCACAAGAGGAAGAAGAGTGAGGCGCTCGTAAACACTTGTCTCTCGCCTCCCTATGAACAACATGTCATTATCTCCAAAAGTAATAATTTGCGACGGAAGCTCAGAGAAAATGTTTCCTAGAATCCAATAAGATAAACAGAAACCAGACTGTGTACCGTAGATAACATGGATGTAATAAGGGAAGTATTAACGCCACCACACGTCTGTAAATGGAAAAAAAAGTTGTCCTGGCGAATTTAGTGTTATCTACGGTAGGGAGTTTTGGTCCAAAGAGGAACGTATCTCAAATTAAATAATGGGGTTATATCGGAAAAATACATTCGATTTACGAATTTTCGATTTACAAACAGTTTTTCAGGAACGTAACCCATTCGTAAATTGAGGTGGCCGTGTACGCTCATCCCGTACATGTGTACGTGACGGTGCGGAAAGGGTTAAGGGGAGGCGCCGCCGGAAAATGGGTATTTTTCACTATTCCAGCCATTTTATAAAAGTTACTCCGAAAAATAGTTGAACATATCAAGCGTTCTGTGAAAGTTTGACAGCTGTACGATAAGTCTTTCCCTTTCAAATAAATTAATTTGTATTATCAATTTTGAGGTCTCCTCCCTGCAGAAACCTCCGTTTTCTATTGAATGTTCATATATGTTTCATTTTGCCTTCTTTTGTCCGATTTTTGACATTTTTTTTTCAATTGTTTTAATAATTTTATATATTTTAATAATTTAATAATGTTAATAATTTTATTCCTTTTAACTGCATCTAAACACAAAATGGGCGATATCTCGAAATTGCTATTATTGTACTTTGGAGACTTATAACTCCATTAGTTGTGAACATAATAAAAAATATATATATATCTGCTGAAAGATGAATGAATGGTAAATAATTTGGCCATGTGATATTTTTCTAAAAAAAAAACCACTGCTGATATGATTTATTGAAAGGAAAAAATAAGGGGTAGAATTACTGGGTTCATAACATGGTGATTTTGGTAATTTTTTTGCACAGCAATGGTGAGGCATATCAAAAAATTGAGCGGGCAATTTCTACCTGGTGGTTTCATAAGTAAAACTACCCAATATCATACATATTGAGTGAACATGCTGGCTCCCATTTATGTTTCTAGCTCTGCTCTTATTACAAATAATAAATACTCGTTTGTAATTTTTTTCCTGCAGAAGCACGAAAGCAATTGTGCTGATACATGCAGATCTTATTGCATTTACTTAAGTCTTCAAAGAAATAAATATCTTAGAATAATTAAAATAATATGAATGTACCCTCCACTAATGCTAGGAGGAGCCTCCCCTTAAATAACCCTTGTTTAAGGTGACACGCAGTACTACACTGACCTAAATAATGACGCGTGTATATAACAGCTCACCATAGTCACTATGATGTATAATAACTAGTAATGACGTAAAACCCTGCCCACCCTGCTGGCAGGCAGCCTGCCCCGCCTGGCGCCCTGCCTACCTCTCAGGACAACACGCTGTCATCCGCCTCACCTGTGCCTTCCTGAAGAAGACAGGTCAGCTACCATGCCTATGATAGCATCATAAGATATCACCAGGGATCATAGGGCTCCTCAAGGGGTCCTCGCAGCCCTACAGACAACACCAAGAAGGAGGAGGAAATCTCCGCCATCATGATACTGCTGCCGGCTGCCGCTGCCAGACGTAGGACTGATAGTACTCACTAAGTACTGTACACTACTCCTGTACAGTACTGTATTGTGTATTTTTACTTCAGATTTATTTATTTACATGATTTATCTTATGTTTATTGATATTTGCATGACTTAGAAATGTTCTTATTCACCGAGAATTATTATTATTTTTTTATTATTATTATTTCATCCCTGCATTATTCGGATCCTTGCATATCTCAGACCACTCCTTGGCCCAATTAGTCTGAATACGAGAGGGTTTACTGTATATATATATATATATATATATATATATATATATATATATATATATATATATATATATATATATATATATATATATATATACATATATATATATATATATATATATATATATATATATATATATATATATATATATATACATATATATATATATATATATATATATATATATATATATATATATATATATATATATATATATATATATATATATATATATATATATATATGGGTAAGGTGACTGCTACTGAATGCAACAGTGGTGTTACTCTGGGTATTTGTAAGGTAAGTGCAGGGGTTGGGTAAATGCTAATGGTTTAGTGCTTGAGGTGCTTAATGTGTTGGAGACGATGTGGAGGCTGGCTGACGAAGTGGATGGCACAGAGGAGGTGGAAGAAGCTGCAGAAAACTCTGACAATTTGAACAATGTACGGACAATTCGAACTTCAGTTCGGATTATGGAAAGTTGTCGAGAAATTCGAACTGGACCTGAAACAGGTCGAATTATCCGAAGTTCTAATAATACAGGTTCAAATTGGAGGGTTTAATGTAATTCTAATTGGATCCCTAAGATTCCACATATTTTATCACTTTTTTTCATGTTTTTACCCTATATTTTAACATATGATGAAATATTACATCAAATCAGGAATCATACAAGCAGCATCCATTTTACAGCACTATATTTACCTTTTGGGGGATGATGAGGGGCTTCGATGGATAGGATAATTCTGAGAATTGTGTGAAGTTTTATCATTTATGACCACAAAAATGAGCCTGGAACTCATCCATGATGTCATCAATTGTTGAACTACAGTGGTACCTTGACTTACGAGTTAAATTCGTTCTATGATCGAGCTCGTAACTCAATTTGCTCGTATATCAAATCAATTTTCCCGATTGAAATTAATTGAAATACCATTAATCCGTTCCAGCCCCCCAAAAAACACCCTAAATTTTTTACTGTACCTATATGACTGAACTGCACTCAACCTCCGCCATTTGCATTTGCCAGTGTTTACACTCTGTGTATCAGCTGTTGGAAACAGCTGTGGGTGGAACTGCCGCTAAATGTACTGCACTTACCCTCTGCCATTTTTTTTTTTTTTTTTTTTACATTTGTGCCTATAGCGCCTGTAGGCAGTGGTGACCCAGGGCTCGGATGGTAGGCCCTGGAGGTTCACTTGAGGGCTGCTGTGATGGTTGGCCCTCGCCCGTGGTGGCGCAGGTAGGATTTTTTTATAGTGACGCCTGTGATTAGAGGCTCATGCCGCCCCCCTGTGTCCTCTGATGCACTCGCAATCGAAGGTAGAGTTAATGGGCAGGGCATGTGGGTGTTCTTAGGCCACTCAACGGTACAGAAAGGTTTTGGTTTTCGTCGGGGATCGAACTCGGGTCACCGAGAACGCCAGCCGGAGACGCTAACCACTCTGCTACCGCCTCCCCTTGCATTCGCCAGTGTTTGTTTATACTCTGTGTATCAGCTGTTGGAAACAGCTGTGGGTGGAACTGCCGTTAAACGTACTGCACTCACCTTCCGCCATTTGCATTCGCCTGTGTGAGCACAACACAACAGAGATGCTTCCACGGCGAGGTAACCAGGTGAAGTGAACGAGTGAGAAGCGGGATGCTGGGTGGATGTTGTGGCGTTCGCTGCGCCAACTAGCGGCGGCGTATCTGAAGCTCGCTCGTATAATAATAATAATAATAATAATAATAATAATAATAATAATAATAATAAATAATATAAAAAAAATAAAAAAAAAGGCTCGTAACTCGGATTTTGGCTCGCAACACAAAGCAAAGCAAAAAATTGACCGAGTGACTGCTCATAACTCGGAAAACTCGTAAGTTGGGGCACTCGTAAGTCAAGGTACCACTGTACCTCCAGAGCCTACCATCCGAGCCCTGGAGGTCACTGGCTATTGGCCGAAATGTTAAAAAAAAAATTTAATGAAATAAAAAAAAAAATTATGTATGTGTGTTAGCTGTAACACGCAATAGCGCTTGATGTGCTATAGCAGAGGTTTGAGGCACATTTAGGTATGCGTGATAGCCGTAAAACGCGATAGCCGAGGATTGAGTGGATAAGGGTAATTTCACGTAGTTTCTGAAACACTTTTTCAATGAGCAAATTCATTAATTCTGTTAACATCAGCAAGTCAAAGCAACATACAAATGAAAACCTAAACTAAATCTATAGTCTTCTTTATTCATCTCCCTTATGTCATAGCAATCCTTGTGACAATGACAAAGATGATAATATATATTATGGCAATGATGATGATGATATTGGATATGGTAACAGTGATGATAAACATCCAAGGATTTCATTTTCATTAAATTTTTTCATATCAAGGATGAAAGATGGAAAGGCACCAGGTCCATCGGGTGTAAGCAGTGATATGCTGAAACTAGCAGGAAGGACAGCTATCAGAAAACTAACTGGAGTTTTTGAAAAGATTTTAAGGGAGGAGAAATGTCCAGAAGAATGGAAGGATAGTTTTATCTTACCACTGTTTAAAGGAAAAGGAGATGCACTATCATGTGGTGGGTACAGAGGTTTGAGGCTGTTAGAACATGGGATGAAGAGGAGAGAGGTGTTGTGTGAAAGGCTTAAGAAAATTAACAAGATCGATGACTGCCAATTTGGGTTCCTAGCTGGAAAGTCAACTACCGATGCAATCTTCATCACAAGACATCTACAGGAGAAATAAAAGGACAAGAAGAAAAGGCTGTATCATGTGTTTGTGGATCTGGTAAAGGCATTTAACGGGATTCAAAGAAGAACAATTAGATGGGCATTACGAAGACAAAAGGTACCGGAGAGGTTTGTAAGGTTGGTAAGGGCACTGTATGAAAGGTCGAGATTAAAGTAGAGAGTAGCTGGAGGAACATCAGATGCCTTTGAGATAGGTGTGGGGGTGCATCAAGGCTCAGTTCTAAGTCCTCTTTTGTTTGTGGTAGTGATGGAAGAGGAACTAGCAACCAGGAACTACCACGTGTAGGCCTCGCGGCCTCTTGTAGCTTCCTTATTTTCTTATGTTCTTAAGAGGCCACAAAGGGATGCAGAGCAGGATATCCATGGGAGCTGCTATATGCAGATGATTTAGTCTTGACAGCTGAGACAAAGGAGGAAGTTGAGAGGAGATTTATATATTGGAAGCAAAAAGCAATGGAGAGAAGAGGTCTGAAGGTGAATATGACCTAGACGAAGATGATGGTAACAGGCCAAAAATTAGAGCAAAATGTACAAGTGGGAAGGTTTCCTTGTGGAGTGTGCGGTAGTGGAGTAGGAGTAAACTCTATTCGATGCAAGGAATGTGACAAGTTGTGTCATAAAAGATGTTCGGGACTACGAAGCCTGAATGGGGTGGTAGATTTCTGCTGTCCATTAAGTATCAGAAGAATCAACAGAGGGGGGCCTACCAGAAGAGGAAGAGGTAGAAACTATAGAAGTGAATGGTGATGCAAAGACTACTCTATACTGGACTTGCTACTCGTGCCCCGCACCAACCCACCCATGACCAGTGGAGGCCAGTTTTGTGATTCCTGACATTTTTTAACATCACTCCCATTTCCCTTCCTATGGTTTATCAGTATAAATGATATACCGTTATCTTCGTAAATGTTTGTTCTATAATATTATCAAATAAAAAACAGTAAAATACATTAAAGAAATGTCATTATGAGAGTGAAGAAATATGCATGAACTCAATACAGGGAGGTCCCGTTATACGAGCATTCAGTATACGAGAATCCGATGATACAAGATGTGTAAATTAGGGTCTATTTTCAATATACGAGATCGAAAATTAAATGCTACGACATTCAAACTGGGGTGAGTAAAATTACCAAGTTATTTACTAAAGTAAATTACAAGTTATTTACTAAAATTATAAAGTAATTTACTGACTACAGGAAAACCTCGTTTATCCGGCACCTTCGGGGGGGAGCGCATGCCGGATAACTCATTTTGCCGTTGTTTTGAGAGTTACTCTTATGGAATCGCCCAAAATCCTCATTTTTTTTTTTTTTTTTTTTTCCCCCCATCACAAGGAACTGGCCAAGGGCACAACAAAAATGGGTAACACAAAGCCCGCTTAGTTGCCAGTCCCTATAAAGAAGACAGTAAGAGAATAAAATAAAAAAGAGGGGTGAGCCAATTTAGTTCGGGAGGTGTCTTGTTCTCTGTTCTGTTTAGTCTCGGGAGGTGTCTGTTCTATTTACATTTCTTCTTTTGAAAAGATGTAAATCATAAGAAAGTGGAAAAATAGAAACAGGAAGAGAGTTCCAGAGTTTAACAGTGAAAGGGATGAAAGGGTTGCCAACCCTGCGTACCCCGCCAAATTTGAACTAAATTTCTGCCGATTTTCTCAGTTTTTGAAATAATGATACCTAATTAATGCCTGGTTTTAAGTGTGTTATCCTGCTGAGTGCCCCTTTCTACCCCGCACTCCTCGTCAGGATGGACAAGCCAGTCCTCGTGTCGCACGCCAGCAGCACGAACACTCTCCTCTCTTTTTACACAGGATCTCTCTGACAGTTTCAAGCTAGCCTATAGTCCTCCCTGCTGGAGGCAGAAAAGAAAAAAAAAAAAAAAAAAAAAAAAAAAAAAAATGCCTGGGTCGATTAGTGCCGTTGTTTTGAGGCTGCCGTTGTTCTGAATGCCGGTTAAATGAGGTTCTCCTGTATATGATTTTACCTAAGGTTGTACGATAATTATCAATCTGAAAATATGATAATTCTGGTGGCTCGGTACGACAATATGGCCTACAAAAATTCACATCCTGGACGAAGTACAATGATTCAGATGCGCAGAGACGAGTTTGTGGGCAGTGGAAGAGGTCTGCGCACCCCTCCCTTGTCCCTTACCTACCCTTCCCTCTCGAGTCTTCAATCCTACCTCCCCCCCCCCTTTTTTGCACCCCCTTCCGCCTTCTCTTCCCTTTCTCATTCACCTCCACCCACCCTCTACTCCCTTCCCCCTACTCCCATGACCACGTGGTGATGCCGCCCTCCCCCTACTCCCATGACCACGTGGTGATGGGGGAAGGTGGTAGGGAGTAGAGGGTGGGTGGTGGATCCACCCCCGTTTTAACCACTCACACCCCCAACAACGCCTTCTCCATCCCCCCCCCCCCCCGTTTCCCCACCAACACCATCACCCCCTTCTTTATTACAACCCCCCTCCCCCGTTCCCTCCCTTCTCCATTACCAACACAACCCTGTTTCTCCCACCTTCATTTCTAGCCCCGGCCCCTTCCTTCTCCATCACCATGGCAACACACACCCACGTGTGAGGCATGTTGCATGAGGCATGGCTCTTGACGCTATCGTGATACGTTCATGGCACTGTCGTGGTTATCGTAACTCTATCGTGACGACAAAATGACTGTTGATTTTCCATTCGTGACATTGTCTTACAGCTGTCATGACTCCATCGTGACCATCTTACGACCGTCATGACACATACGTACAGGCAGCGTGACATTGTTGTGAGGCTATCGTGGTCTGCGTTTATCGTGGATAAATTTCATGATTGCGTCAATAATCAAATTGGCGGCGCTATCGTGGCTCGATTATGGAATGTGTGAAGGGAGCTCAAGTGATCAAGTGGAGGAGGAAGAACTCTAACCCAGTCATCCCTGCAAACGCAGTTACCCGTTTTCTCTCGAGCCTCGGAGAGAGAAACAGGGACCCTCAGCTGGCTACTTGCCAGCTTCCTGTCTCCCCACACATTACCACTTGTGAGTGTTATGCATGTTTTATGTTTATTTAATGTGCAGTTATGTTATTTTGTGTGCTATTTTCTCTTTCAGAATGCTTTTTCTACAGAATAGGTAGTACAGTGTGGGTAATATAGACGCTGTGTGTTTGTTGTGTTTGCTATACAGGGAGGTCCCGAAGATACGAGCAGTTAGGTTCCACCTGGCATACTCGTAAAGCGAAATCTCGTATAACGAAACACATAACTAATGGTAAAATATAGGTTTGGTTCCAGGACCCCAACAATTTAAAAAAAAAAAAAAAAAAAAAAAAAAGACATGTTTTTCAAGCTATAATAAAATTTGGTAATATTTAGTATGGGTGCGAGAACCCCTTGAGGAATCCTATGGTCCCTGGTGATATCCTATGGTGCTATCACATGCGTAGGAGCTGACCTGACTTCTTCAGGAAGGACATATTATACAGCTGATAACGGGGTGTTGTGTTGTGCGGGCGGCAGCCGATGTCCGCCGCCAGCAGAGATCTCCTTGATAATTATTTAGTAGGAATGCGAGGACCCTTTGAGGAATCCTATGATCACTGGTGATATCCTATGGTGCTATCACAGGCATAGGAGCTGACTGTCTTCTTCAGGAAGGCACAGGTGAGGCGGATGACGGCGGTTTTTGAGAGAGGCGGCGGACGGGGCAGGCCGCCGCCTCCTCCGCCAAGGTAGGTTTGGGCAGGCTTAAACATCCTATTACTCGTTATTATTCAACTTAGTGATTATGGTGAGATGTTATATCTACGTGTCATTATCTAAATCAATGTAGCACCGTGTGTCACATTAAATAAGGGTGATTTAAAGATGTTATGATGAGGTGACTGCTGGCCGAGCTGGCGGGGCAGAGAGTGACGGAGAAATACTTGCCGCGGAGCCGCCCCATATCACAAATATTCACCATTTTAACACACATACACACCTTCTACCACCAATACACTAGCAACACAGGCTCCTTACTTATATATCTTACTATCTGATACATTAAAACTACTTAAAACGCAAGCATTCAAAATAAAACGAGAATTAGTTTTAGATGAATGGGACAGAAGGCGGACAGAGGCAGTCTGGCATGCCATTCTTGCCCGGAAATATGTATCGCTGGCTTGTTATTGGTCGAGAAGTTTTAAAAACTGTTTGTCATTGGCTGGTGACGGATGACGCCTTAGCCAGTCACAACCTTCCTACTCGTTTACGACCTATCGAGGGAGCTTTCAATCAGCTTTGTAGCTTCCGTCATTAGGGAAAGTAGTATCTAGGTAGTGCGAGAGCAGGTTGTTGCTGGCCATGCTACCTCCGTTGCTGGCTTCTCGCCCAGGGTTGTGAATTTTTGTAGGCCACATTGTCGTACTGAGCCACCAGAATTATCATATTTTCAGATTGATTATCGTACAACCTTAGGTAAAATCATATAGTCAGTAAATGACTTTATAATTTTAGTAAATAACTTGGTAATTTTACTCACCCCAGTTTGAATGTCGTAACATTGGATTTTCGATCTCGTATATTGAAAATAGACCCTATTTTACACATCTCGTATCATCGGATTCTCGTATATCGAATGCTCGTATAACGGGACCTCCCTGTAGTTTATTTTAGCTTGAAAACACGTCTTTTTATTTTTTATTTATTTTATTTATGGGGTCCTGGAACCAAACCTATATTTTACCATTAGTTATGTGTTTCGTTATACGAGATTTCGCTTTACGAGTATGCCAGGTGGAACCTAACTGCTCGTATCTTCGGGACCTCCCTGTATTCACTTAAACTCTTCATCATTTAATAATTTGCGAGAAAACGTTTTACATGAAACATGGCAATAGAAGCGGATTTTCATTAGCTATCCTTTGGTATATTTCATTTTCTGCTAAATGAATTAGAGCTATGCATAAATTAGTGTTAACTAAAAATATAACATCATCAATCGGATCGGCAAGTAAAAAAGTGTTCCATGAATACAGTAGACTATGGTTTATCACTATAAATGATACACTGTTATCTTCGTAGATGTTTGTTCTATAATATTATCAAATAAAAACTGTGAAATACACCAAAGAAATGCCATTATGAGACTGAAGAAATATGCATGAACAATTACTTCATCAATCGGGTAATTTTCCCGCTTGATGAGGTTATTTATTTAGTTAACGCTAATTTATGCATAGTACTAATTTATTTATCAGAAAACGAAATATATCAATGGAAAGCTAATAACATTCCGCTTCTATTGATATGTTTCATGTAAAATATTTTCTCGCAAAATATTAAATGGCGAAGTGTTTAAGTGAATATTAATTTCACGTACATTTCTTCACTCTCTGATAATGGCATTTATTTAGTGTATTTTAATGTTTTTTATTTGATAATATTATAGAACAAACATTTATGAAGATAACGGTATATCATTTATACTGATAAACCATAGGAAGGGAGATGGGAGTGATGTTCGAAATTGTCAGGAATCGCAAAACTGGCCTCCACTGGAAATAGCCCAAACTGAGTAGCAAGTCCTGTATACAGTAGTCTTTGGGTGATGTAACAGAAGAAGTGAAACAGTTTTACTAGCTTGGTGACATGTTAGATAGCGAGGGTGGAGTGGAGGGAGCAGTAAGAAAACGAGTAGCAACTACATGGATGAAGTGGAGAGAGATAGCGGGACTGCTGATAAACAAGAGTATTCTACTGCAAAACAGAGGAAGAGTATTTGAAGTACACACAACCCTCGTTTTCCCGGACCTCCATTTCCCGGATATCGGATTTGCCGGACAAAATCCGAGCTCCGGGGATATGTCAGAGTCCCGGACAAATGCCTGGTCCAGTCCTTAAATAGACAAAGTTGTCCGGCGGTCTGAGCATCTCCTGTCACCCTTCGTCAGTCTCCGTGCCTCCCGCCAGGTGGCAGCATGGTCAGCGATCGTATTGTTTACATTTGGGCACAAGAAACACTCACGGTTCACCTGCACCGCCTCCGTTAGTCCCCCGACCCCCACTGCCCCTGGTGCAGGAACGTCTCTGAGACTATTGAACACTTTCTGCTGCCTCCTGCCAGGTGGCAGCATGGTCAGCGATCGTATTGTTTACATTTGGGCACAAGAAACACTCACGGTTCACCTGCACCGCCTCCGTTAGTCCCCCGACCCCCACTGCCCCTGGTGCAGGAACGTCTCTGAGACTATTGAACACTTTCTGCTGCCTCCCGCCAGGTGGCAGCATGGTCAGCGATCGTATTGTTTACATTTGGGCACAAGAAACACTCACGGTTCACCTGCACGGCCTTCGTTAGTCCCCCGACCACCGCTGCCCCTGGTGCAGAAAGTCTCTGAGACTATTGAACACTTTCTGCTGCAGTGTCTGCGCTTCCACTTCCACCGTGTAGTGCTACGCTCTCAACTCCTCACCCTGAACGTCGGCGGCGGCTGGCGTCCACCCCTCCGAGACGAGGTTTGTGTGTATGTATAAGATCAGTTTTGCTGTATGGTTCCGAGACATGGGCTTTGATGAAGAAGTTGGAGGACGTGTCGGTTGGGTGTGATCGGAGAATGTTGAGAGATGTGACTGGGATCACATGGACAGCTGAAGTGTCCTGTGAAGAGGTGGCAAGATGATGTGGATTGAAGGAGCTGAGAACAGTGCTGAGAGTAAGGCGATTGAAGTGGTTTGGGCACGTGAAGAGGAGAGAAGGTGGTGAGGCATTGGGGAGAGCTGTTAGAGTGGAAGTTCCAGGTCGCCCGCCGTCCAACGGGCAGGCCAAGGAAGACATGGAGGCAGTGTGTTGAAGAGGATCTGGCAGCATTGAGCATTGAAGAAGTTGAGGCAACGGATAGAGATAGTTGGAAGCGTATCATCGGCCGTCTAACTTAATAAAAATTATGGGAAAAACCGACGTTAAACTGAAAGAAGATGATGAACATCCACAAGCCACAACTCACCTGCCCCACCCCACTAAAAGGCTGAGACTGCCTGGGTTCTCTAAATGGGTCATGTTGCCTGGATTCGTCATGGGCAGCAGTGCGGGAGTAGGGGGAGCAGCAGCTGGCCTGAGTTAGATTGGACGGGCTGCTCACCCCTGATGATGTGGCCGACACAACCTGAAACAGAAATGCTCACTAAGCTGAAAGGTAAGTAAAGTGATGGTGAGTCAGTGAAACCTTCATTCATTGGTACCTTTTCAGTTTCCCAATAAAATATTTAGTTTGTATCTCTGCCTCTTTTTTAATATAGTGATTATTGCAAATGGTAAATTACCCATATAATATGAAAAAATTTCTATTGTTCTGTGTTCTGCTTTCAACAACGTTTTCCCTGTGCACGGCATATGGTCACCTCGCCGCTGCCTGGCCGGGTGTGGGCATCCATGAAGTGGTCCACACGGGAAGTAAGTAACCGAGTCAGGCTGCAAAGAAAGTCACACGCAGGACCCTGCAGGTGCCATGCATTCTCTCCTTGTTCTGTTAGACAGCCATACACCACCTGCAGGACATCATTACCATCACAATAATCATCATCAAGCAGTATCAGCAGAACATATTGGTAAAGTTAGTAGCATTTCAAACACTGACATGCACATACAGATATTCTAATGTTCAAGAAAACAATAACATTATGCTTGAGTAAACTAATTTAAGTAATTCACAAAACATGAAAAGCTACAAAAGCAATGCTTCGTCCCTAAAAAAAATGCAATAATGTCATCCTCTACTGGCCTTACTTATCATACGCCTAGACCTCATTTAAAGCAACCTCGCTTTACGAAAATTAAGTTACAATTATTCTTTTGTACCAAAATTCGCTTAACTCACAATAATATCATAAGTTATGCACAAATCTTTTCAGAAATTTTAAAAAATCAATGGAAAAATCAATGAAAACAAGATTCGTTTGACGCATTTTTCACTTAACGCAAAATTTTTGAGGAACGTAACTCATGCATTAAATGAGGTCTAGGTGTATTTCATCAAAGTGCTACATTTTCTTTCATTTTCATAGCTGAAAAGAGCAGATGTGAGAAAAATATTAAGGGGACAGTTCACCACAGAAAATAATGTTGTGGTGAAATTATATTTCATTTTATTTTGCAGCCCAGAACATTTGAGGGGTCACGTTCTTAGGGGCCCAACACATCAACTCCTGAATTATTTTTTTTAAGTAAATCACTACAGGGAGGTCCCGAAGATACGAGCAGTTAGGTTCCACCTGGCATACTCGTAAAGCGAAATCTCGTATAACGAAACACATAACTAATGGTAAAATATAGGTTTGGTTCCAGGACCCCATCAATTAAAAGAAAAAAAAGAAAGAAAAAAAAGATGTTTTTCAAGCTAAAATAAACTATAACAAACACAACAAACTCTCAAATAGAGGGCTCTATATACCACACCACCACACAAAACACAGTGAATTAAGAGTGTGACAGCACAGTAGGACAGAGCACAAATAAGTCACAATAAGCACATTAAGTAAACCAGCAAATCACTAAAATTGACTCACAAGGCACAATACATACAAGCAACAAAGACGTTGAATGTACTCTTGGGGACGCCGCGTGATACACTAGACTCGAGAGGGTACGGTAGGTAAGGGACAAGGGAGGGGTGCGCAGACCTCTTCCACTGCCCACTCTGCGCATCTGAATCATTGTACATTGTCCAGGGTTGTGAATTTCTGTAGGCCACATTGTCGTACCGAGCCACCAAAATTATCATATTTTTGTCAAAGCGAGCGAAGCGAGCATGGACACCTATTTCAGCCGAAATCAAGTGTCATATAGGCTTATAAAATGTTTCGACGAATGTGTGAGCAAGAAAGATACAGGCGCAAAGAAAGAAATTTGGCACAGAAAGTTACCGTATTTGCTGGCGCATAAGACGCAGTTTTTTCCATTAAAAAGGAATGCAAAGTTCACCCTGCGTCTAATGCGGCCATATTAGCGCATGAGAGGTCGGGCAGAGAATGCAGAACAGCCGGTGGTGTATTACTAAAGGGGTCTGGAGTGATCTGTGTTGAGCAGTAGTCCACTGAACATAAATTTGTAACTGTGTTATCAACAGTAATGCATAATACTAAAAAAAGGTTGGAGTTTAAGAGAAAAAATGAGCTGGGGCAACAAGATAGCGATTGTTGCTGCCAAGATGGCTGTGTCAGATGTAAACATCATCCACCCTCCGCTGCTGCTCTCCATTGTAAAACGTCTGATATCTCAGGTCTGCCGCTTCACCTGGGATACTTCACTCGGCGACGCCCTCCGCGCACCCACCATGGGTCATTACCGCTCAGACTCCTCCCCGCACCCATGGAAAAGACATACATCCCGCATATTAGATGTCGCCTTAACCCGCATTCGACTCGGGCCACACAAGTTGACACAACAGTTGGAAGGAGATGATAGTAGGGAGGCAGAAAATGGTGATGGATTTTTCGCTGGAATGGGTATTGTAGATAAATGGAATAGTGAAACAAAGAGCGGGGTAAAGTTTTATTTGAAGGAGTGTGAGCGGTGAGAGGGAGGTGTAGTATCTTGGGGAGTCTGTCTATACACACAAGGATGGAGAAAGGGCGTCCTGGCTTTGTAGTTTATTTGACGGCGAGTCATTGTACAACGTGGGGACAAGAGGTGCGCGGTGTGTGTCTCTGTGTGTCCTGTGGCTGACTGAATTACCTGGCTGATGTTGCAGCTGTGTCGGCAAGGACAAGTCAGGTCAGCGTCAGGTCACCCTCGAATCCTGGTCCCAGACAGTGGGGTGGCCTAAGCCGATGCAGGTGTGTATGTGCGTGTGTGTGTTAGCGCCGCTACAGTGGTAATCAAGGTGGGATAGGAAACGGCATAAGCCTTTGTACCACCTCGACCCCTCAATCCTCACCCCTGTACCCCTATGGATAAGGAAACTGTATGAAAGAGTGCTAGTAAAAAGACTGCAACGGTACTTATAGACGGGACAAAAGTCTTCCACACGGTACACCAAGACCAAGACCCATCACGGCACCACACCGTCCGCCTCAAGGCCGAATCACACCATACCATCATGGTGACACGGCACCGTCTCATCACATCCGTTACAATTTCTTACATTCAAACAAATAGACATGTTACACTAAACGGTGCGCCGCAGGCACGGCTCCAATGCATCACGGTCCTGTCACGTAACGGTTTCTGGGAAAGAGTATTTTAACGTTATGAGACTGTGCCGTGCTGATAATTGTCGTTTTCTCAAGGCTTTATGTACCCAAAACAGTGTCTTTTAGAGTTCAATTCCTCTTCTTCATCCAACAGAAGTGTTATTAATGCAAATTTCTTCAACCATAGCCTCTTGAGGCACCATCTCTGCTTAGAGGGTGAGCAGGAACTGCCGAGAATGACGGAACCGTGACAAATAGTGTGAATACAAGGCACGGCTGACGGAACGCTCCCATGATTTCAGAGTGTGAACCAGCCTTCACCTGTACCTTCCTGAAGAAAACTAATCAACCCTCGTGACTGTGATAGATTCATAGGTGTAAGCAGGGCAAATATCGTCGATCCCGACAACGGTGCCCTTCAACAATTACAACAATAACAACAAGGTAGAGATGGTTACCTTACAGTGTTACCTAAATATCTTCTATAAAATTTTTTGTTATTGGGCAACCACCGATTTTGAGGCCAAAACTTAGTCCTGAATAGTTTTCATGTGATTTGAATTAATCTGGCTCTCGTTTTTGTCGGAAATCAATGTTTCTTTACACGTGTGTGTGTGGGGGGGGGTGGGAGGGGCAACCTGCCGCTCCAGGTTCTCCCCGCAAACATTGCTACGATTCACACTGCCATATTATGGGTAATTTTCGTTTTTTCTCTATCATCTGTTACGAAACCAAACCCCACCTCTAACCTAACCTAATCTGATTTAACCTAACTTAACTTTCTGGCTGAAATAACGGTAGATTTTTGGTACTACGTGTAGTGCCATTATTATTCAATTGCGCCATGGGAAATGGGGCTCAAAATACTCAGAATGAAGAAAGTTACACGATGATGTAGGTAAGAATCCTAGGACTTTTGAAAGCCCACTACCAAAATAATACCAATATCTATGCAAATTTTCCATAAAGTCTAAACACATAGCAGAAAAGCAAGAAAGGCATACCTACAACATTAAATCTAAGCTATATGTCATAGGTAGTAAAATATTAGAATATCAATACGTAGGGGCATCCTGCAATATATTACGACCGATTTTGGTTACCCTGTCATTCTCTTGACATTTTAACTAGTATAATTTTTCATTCACATTCACTGCAATGTGAATATTGTATTTAGGTACATGCTCATAATCATTTGCTTTCCCTTACAAATCCCTTTTTTTTTTTTTTTTTATATATTTACGATTTTTTTTTTCCCCTCAAAAACACCAATATTTTAGTTTTCTCAAAACCTCCTTGTAAAATAGGGGTGCGTCTTATGCGGAGGTGCGTCTTATGCGCCGGCAAATACGGTATATTTCGTCTCTTAACTCGTTGTCCAAGCAAGCGAAGCGAGCTTTTAGAATTTATGCTAAAATTCGTAATATATTGTGCCTGGCGACATTAGTGCAGTGGCGAAAGTAGTGCATTAGTGCAGTGGAAATAAAATGTGTTTGTAGCCTTCACAACAACAGTGTCTTTTAGAGTCGCCGAGAGGCAGGCCGCTTGTGTTAGGCCTCATATAACCACTATAACTCATGTTTCTAATGCCGTTATAGGTGTTATTTAGGGTTAGCGTGGTGTTATATACGTGGTAGGGTGTGTGAGGTGTTAAATATGCCATTTCAGCCGTGGGTACAGACAGGAGGAAGAATAACAATTATGAAATACCACCACCACCACCACCACCACCATCAGATTGATTATCGTACAACCTTAGGTAAAATCATATAGTCAGTAAATTACTTTATAATTTTAGTAAATATCTTGTAATTTACTTTAGTAAATAACTTGGTAATTTTACTCACCCCAGTTTGAATGTCGTAGCATTGGATTTTCGATCTCGTATATTGAAAATAGACCCTAATTTGCACATCTCGTATCATCGGATTCTCGTATATCGAATGCTCGTATAACGGGACCTCCCTGTATATAGTGCCTACCTGAAGGAGTTCACATCGCTGCAGTTGTCCTTGTCTCCATACAAGGCGCAAGTGAAGGCCTGAAGTTCACTGAAGACATCTTCGTCAAGTTCTGGTTGCTGTCCCATCTTGGTGAATAGCTGTTGGTACCTTGCACTCCGCTTCACCATCTCCCAATGCTGACAGTTTGCCCTTTCCGGCAAAGGCAATGGTGGCATCGCATCCCGTCATCGCATGCATTGCTGGAAGGGCGTTGGTGACAGATGGTCCAAGGGAATCAGCAATCAGGTGGGTAGGAACAATGCGCGATGTACCTTTGGTTCGGTCAGTGAACTTCTGGTACAGCGGACATCTCATCTTGTTCTGATAATGCAGTGCAAGAACAAACACATCAGTGTCTTCACTGCTGATGACCACTGCCCTGTTGGAGGTTGATGCAAATTGTGCATGTAGCATCAGCCTTGTGTCCGCCTCTTCTTGTGTGGAATTCAGCTCATCAATTTCCTCTGATGATTCATCAGTAAGGCAGTAACAAACCTCACCAGATGTCACAAACAGTGTTCTGCCCTTGAGCCACGGCCTGTACTCCTCCTTCTGCCACTCAGACACAATGAAGTGGATCAAGTTGGTCTTATTCACTGACCATGTCAGGAACTTCCGCCACTGTTGAACTTGCTGACCACCCGCTATGTTGACGTACTGGATTTGGCAATCTCCCAAATAATAAATTGACACCAAAACCTTTATGTGTCAGAATTCAGTTTAAGAAAGTATACTATATGTATAATAAACAAAATAAGCTCACTCGCGTCACGCTTTTGTAAATTCCAAGAATGAACTGCTGACCGATATACGCTAAATAGCTACTGCATAATGCAGTTTAATACGGTGAAATTCTGTTTTAGACAATACAGAAGTATTCTGATTGGCTGTTGCTATCTACAACTGTCTCCTTATCTTATCCATGAATCGATTCTATTTATAGTAATATTGCAAATGTATTAATAATATACTAGATACTGCCGTTACTGGAACATTCATAGATTGTTATTTATTTTTACTTTCTTATCACAAATATACCTACTTCGTAGCTAAAAGGTTGCCTTCTGATTTCTTTATTGCTAACAATTCAACAAGTAGGTTCAGAGATTCAATAGGAGAGCGATCGGCTATATTACATATTATGCATCAAATGTATAGAAATGATAGTTCTTTTTTCATAACTAAAAGCTTCATAACTCTTAACAGCTACCTTTCTCAGAGGGTTAACATGCATTTATGAAATCCTTAGTCCAAGACCTTTAAAATGATGTATAATAACCTTGGTTGCTGTTACTGGTACCACGGACCCCCATTGGCAGAAGCACTATTATACCACTATACAGCAGCACTTGCATTTAATTAATGGAAACATAGGAGACATTTATTCTCTTTTTGGTCATATAGTCTAGTCTACGCTAACAACGGTTCCTTACAACTCCCTCTACGGGGAGGCCACGGGCAGAAGTCTCCCATTTCCACACATCTATCCACCTCATTCCTCTCACTGTCCTCTCACTCATGCATGATCTCTCTCTCTCTCACATACTCCAACTATCCTCCCATTTAACAGGGGGTCAGCCTTTCACACTCCCAACATCTATTGCTTTATGATACTTTCGTCTACCGTATCTTTCGTCCCCGTCGGCGAGTCTACCGTATCTTTCGTCCCCGTCGGCGAGTCTACCGTATCTTTCGTCCCCGTCGGCGAGAGTCTACCGTATCTTTCATCCCCGTCGGCGAGAGTCTACCGTATCTTTCGTCCCCGTCGGTGAGAGTTCCATTGTAAATCGTCCAGGATGTGAATTTTTGTAGGCCACATTGTCGTACCGAGCCACCAGAATTATTATATTTTCAGATTGATTATATTATCGTACAGCCTTAGGTAAAATCATATAGTCAGTAAATGGCTTTATAATTTTAGTAAATAACTTTTTATTTACTTTAGTAAATAACTTGGTAATTTTACTCATCTGAGTTTGAATGTCGTAGCATTGGATTTTTGATCTCGTATATTGAAAATAGACCCTAATATACACATCTCGTATCATCGGATTCTCGTATACCGAATGTTCGTATAACGGGACCTCCCTGTATATTAACCCTTACTCTATAACCTGAGTTCGGATATGAGACCCTTACGTTACTGGACATATGGTCGAAACCCAATATAAACATGGTACCGTGTCCAGCTTTGTGGACTCAATGATCGAGCGCTCGGCTGAGTTGTCACAGTCATAAGGTCCCAACATCCAAGGCACGCTGTGCCCTCTGATTTTTTATTTTTTTTATTTATTTTTTACATCTTGGCCTGTAGCGCCTGTAGGCAGTGACTTCTAAGATGGATGGTAGGCTCAGGAGGTTCACTTGAGGGCTGTGATGGTTGGCCCTCGCCCGTGGTGGCGTAGGCAGGATTCTTATAGTGACACCTGTGATTAGAGGCTCATGTCGCCCCCCTGTGTCCTCCGATGCACTCGCAATCGAAGGTAGAGTTAATGGGCAGGGCATGTGGGTGTTCTTAGGCCACTCGACGGTGCAGAAAGGTTTTGGTTTTCTTCGGGGATCGAACTCAGGTCACCGAGAACGCCACTCGGAGACGCTAACCACTCTGCTACCGCCTCCCCACAGTCAAAGTTTGGCCACATGCTCCTCACAGTCAAGGTAGAATTTTTTTTTATCTCACCAGTACCTTGTGCCTCGCACAACCGCTAACACATCCGTACTTCCATTGTCATTCTCCGTATCATTACTCGCTGGATTATCATTACATCCGTTTCATCTAAACATCCGTTTCACAGTGATGTAATGATAATCCAGCGAGTAATGATACGGAGAATGACAATGGAAGTACGGATGTGTTAGCGGTTGTGCGAGGATATTCCCATTCTGATATTGAGTCTGATATTCCCATTCAATCCCTATTTGTGCTTGACATGTTTTGTCTCACGTGAGGGGTCAGCATGGTGCGTGGCGCGTGAGGGGTGTCAGACAACGTTATCGTACTATAGCCGAGAAACGGCTGTACCGACTAAGTTGAAATTTGGTGTGTGGTTTGAGACCACACACCTAGCAATGTCACACACTTCAAACTCCGGGTGACGTCGCACGTGCGCACATGCGGCGGGTTTCTACGGGCTCGCTCATCCTTCGCCGATTAAGGAGTCTTACTGGTAGGTAAGTACAGGGAGGTCCCGAAGATACGAGCAGCTAGGTTCCACCTGGCATACTCGTAAAGCGAAATCTCGTATAACGAAACACATAACTAATGGTAAAATATAGGTTTGGTTCCAGGACCCCATCAATTAAAAATAGAAATAAAAACATGTTTTTCAAGCTAAAATAAACTATAGCAAACACAACAAACACACAGCGTCTATATTACCCACACTGCACTACCTATTCTGCAGAAAAAGCACTCTGAAAAAGAAAATAGCACAGAAAATAACATAACTGCACATTAATTACACATAAAACATGCATAACAAGCAAAAAAGACGTTGTAATGTAGGGGACGCCGCGTGATACAAGAGAAGGTAGTGTAGGGGTCCCAAGGCTGGGGCCGCACACCTGCTAATTACCCCTAGAGGTCAGGCCGCGCCATATGCTTAATTACCCTTCAGGTCACGCCTTGCTAGGGGTGACCTGATTGCGGTCCCAAGGTTGGGGCCGCACACCTGCTAATTACCCCTAAATGTCAGGCCACACCATATGCTTAATATGGCTTCAGGTCACGGCTTGCTAGGGGTGATCTCACTGGGGTCAACCAAATCCCCCTTTGTCCAGCCCAGGAGTGGTATGGTGCGCATTTTTAACTTGATAATTTTACTCACCCCAGTTTGAATGTCGTATCATTGGATTTTAGATCTCATATATTGGAAATAGACCCTAATTTACACATCTCGTATCATCGGATTCTCGTATACCGAATGCTCGTATAACGGGACCTCCCTGTACTGAGGTACTGAGTACTGAGGAAGTACTACAACATTCGTCCAGGAAGACCATTAGTATTTTTTTGGGAAAAAGTGCTTCTTATGAGCTGTACACCTGCACCGGAATAAATAAACATTTTTTCAGTGTTTTCAATACCCCGAGTTTCGCGATCCTCGAGTTTAGCGCTATGCCTTCAGAAGAAAGCAAGTGCGAAACTCGGGAGGGTACAGTTAGATTTTTATATATATCAACACTTACTACGACTATGTAGTACAGTAAAACCTCTCGTATTTGGACCCTCATTATTTGAAATTCGACAGTATTCGGACCTCCTCCTCTTTTTTTTTTAAGGGGTAGGTAGGGTGACATGATGTGAGTCAGTGAGTTTAGAGGCCCAGGCAGCCAGGCAGAGCTTTCATGGTCCATAACTGAGCATATACTTTGTATACTGTAATACTCGTTTTGGTTAGGGATATAGATACTACATACCGCCAGAATTTTTATTTCCTAATTTCTTTTGTGGACCTCGAAGATTGTTCATATACGAGTGGTTGTTCATAAAATTCTTATAATTCATTTAAAGTTGGTTTCGTGCCTTATAATGAGGTAACAACATATTTTGTGAAGTTTTGTTGATGTGGTCATATACGTCAAGGGATGAATATATATATATATATATATATCGGTTGTACACATGTGTATGTATATTTCTTGATCTATACTTTTATTTGAATACTCCCAGTGGCCACCAGCAAAGGTATGAAAACAACAAATCAAGATTTTTGTCAAAGAGATTTCCCATCAACAGAGACTACAGGCGCAAAGGAACAAATTGGGAACAGAAGGTTATGTTTCGTCTCTTAACTCATGTATGCAGGAACTGTTCACTATCTGAGAAACAAATAAGAGTTAATGCATGTCTAATGTATTTTTATCTACAGATTATATGCGTAAAACTGCTTATATTTCACAATTATCAACCATTATAACCATTGCATGAATCTGTTATGCATAGGGTAAATAACGATCAGCACGACAAAGGAACTCTATTACTGTTATTCCTTATATGAGGCGTTTAGTCATAAGGGCGAGACAGCCGAATGATAGTTTTGAGATAATTGCGATTTAAGTTGGGGGTGTAATTACTATCAAAAAAACATTATGAAAAACCAATGTATTACACACCAAGATGATTGTCTAGCCATACCTAACACATTACCAAAAATAAAAATAAAGGTTTTTTAATAAGTTTTTTTTTTTATTCAGTACGATCATACGGTACATTGTACATGTACATAATGTAATTATTTTAGGGTGATAACAACACAATCAGATGAAAGGCAAGGTAATAAAACAAGTACCCTGTTAATATTTTTCAGCTTGGATGACAATTACTATTTTTTCTGTATTTTGTTTAGTTGTAATTTTTTTTTTTTATGATTTTGGACTTTTATGAATATATAACTGAGTATTATTATAGATTATCTTTAATAACAAAGAGAACATTCATCAAGCTTGATGGTGGTTTAATGTTTGAAGGGGTTGAGAGCAGTGGGGGGGTTGGTTTGGGGTTAAAAGTCAAGGAAGTCGTCGTCCGGATCCTCCTCTGCAGGCCGGGGCACGACCCCCATCTCAGCTTCCTGGTCCTTGATAAGGTCCTCAAAGAACTTTGTGTAGACAGGATCATCTTTAATAACATACTGCATGAGGTCCTGGACATCCTTCAGTTTCTCAGGTGACAGTTTCACTGGTGAAGGGTATTCTATCTGAAGCTGCTTTCGTGACATTTCAATGGGTTGCCAGAGACCTTTTTCTCTTTCTCTCACTACTTTCCCACTGTGGAAATTATCCATCAACCACTATCTCATAATTGGTAGAGTGGTGGTTTGTTTCCCCCCCCCCCTAGGGAGGGAGTTATTGTCCGCTCGTCATAGGAGGGGTGTGTAGGAATGTGTATATATAATTTAAATGGTAATGGGTATTATTTAAGGTAATTTAAGTAAATGATAAATACTGGGATAGAATAATTGAACATTCCCAGTAATATTAAGCATTTGCACCTTATAATTAGCACCTTGATTGGAGCGACTGGCTATTGGTCGCCGTCATTTAAATTTGCACCAATTGAGGTGGTACACCTGCCGCCTACCTAAAGGTGACACGTGTAATTTATGGTGGCCGCCACCAGCCGCCCACTTACTTATCTAAGTGCTCTCTAATGTTTTTTGCAATAATAGATTCCAATAATTTACCCACCACTGACGTTAGACTTACGGGTCGATAATTTGACTTTAGTCCTCTGTCTCCCTTCTTAGGGAGGCGTGGCCTGACCTTTAGGGGTAATTAGCAGGTGTGCGGCCCCAACCTTGGGACCGCTACACTACCTTCTCTTGTATCACGCGGCGTCCCCTACATTACAACGTCTTTTTTGCTTGTTATGCATGTTTTATGTTTAATTAATGTGCAGTTATGTTATTTTGTGTGCTATTTTCTCTTTCAGAATGCTTTTTCTACAGAATAGGTAGTACAGTGTGGGTAATATAGACGCTGTGTGTTTGTTGTGTTTGCTATAGTTTATTTTAGCTTGAAAAATGTTTTTTGTTTTTTGTTTTTTTAAATTGATGGGGTCCTGGAACCAAACCTATATTTTACCATTAGTTATGTGTTTCGTTATAAGAGATTTCGCTTTACGAGTATACCAGGTGGAACCTAACTGCTCGTATCTTCGGGACCTCCCTGTATATATATATATGTATATATTATATATATATATATATATATATATATATATATATATATATATATATATATATATATATATATATATATATATATATACACTATCCTCCCGAGTTTCGCGCTTGCTTTCTTCCGGAGGCATAGCGCGAAACTCGCGGATCGCGAGACTCGGGTATTGAAAACACTGTAAAAATACTTATTTAGTCTTTTTTTTTTTTTTTTTTTTTTTTTCCCCCTTTTTCCGTGTGTGTGTGTATGTGTGCCTACAGCGCCGTTAGGCAGTGACCTCCAGGGGTGGGATGGTAGGCCCTGGAGGTTAACTTGAGGGCTGTGTACCTACCGTATTTTACAGCTTATAAGACTCACTTTTTTCCCAAAAAAAATATCCTGAAAATGCCCTAAGCCCCTGTCCACCCAGCAGTGAATGGGTACTGGGTGTTAGCCTAGGGTTTGTGACCCGCCTCCCGGGGTGGTGGCTTCGGCCAACACTACGTAGAGAAGAGGAGGGAGGAGAGGAGCTTGAGGTTGAGGTTGAGCTTGAGTTGGGAGTCACCCAGCGGATGCTGTTTTGGTCTGAGTGAGTGAGCTTGACACATATCTTGTCAGCTGATGGTTGTGTGACAGTGTTATACAGCAATAACACTGTCACAATGCCTTCCTCTCTTCTCTCCTGTCTCCTCCAGTACCTCCAGAAACCACAGTACCACACACGTCATGGTTAATCACTTATAAAGGAGTATTTTGTGGTAAATAAGTAAGGAACAGCGGGGGTGTAAGGTAAGGTGCTACTTATTTTGAGGTGTTGCCTATCTTATGCGACACCGGCTGCTCCTGTAGAGAAAAACACAAACAAATAAAAAAAAAAACTCAAAACTACATACAAGCTATACTAAGCCTATTGTGGAAATTATCCATCAACCACCCTCTCATAACTGGTAGAGTGGTGGTTTTATTTCCCCCCTCCCTTGTGAATGAGGTATTTTCCGCTCGTCATAGAGACAAGATAGTAGGAGGTACTCGAGGTAGGAGAGACAAGGAGAGGTATGTCAGGAGTCTCGCTGAGGATGTCGAGGGTCATTTGAACGCTAATGACCTCCGACCCGCCTACCGAGCCCTGAAGAAGCTCCGTTCCAAGTCTCCTTCTCGGGCGAGTGCTATTCGAACAGCAGATGGGCGCCTCGTGTCGGACATGGATGGGCAGATGGCTCGTTGGGCTGAGTACTTTGGGCAGTTGTTTACGGTAGACCCTCCAACTGAGCATCTTCACACCACTGGGTTACAGGCAGTGGATGCCGATCCTCCCATTGACGAAACCGCACCCTCTCTTGACGAAGTCAGAGAGGCTGTAGCAAAGTTGAAGGGTGGAAAGGCAGCTGGTGTTTGTAATATCAGTGCGGAGCTCCTAAAAGCTGGGGGTGAGGCCATGATCCGCGGGTTGCATGCTGTCCTGACTGCCGTGTGGCAATCAGGTACCATTCCTCCTGACTGGAAAAGGGGGCTGGTCGTCCCTATCTGGAAAGGGAAAGGGGACCGTCAGGACTGCAACAATTACCGCGGTATTACACTGCTCAGCGTACCAGGCAAGGTGCTTGCCCATCTATTGCTGACACGAATTCGCAGTCATCTGGTGAAGTATCAGAGACCTCAGCAGTCTGGGTTCACGCCTGGTAAGTCAACAACGGACCGTATCCTAGCGCTTCGTGTCCTGGTGGAACGCCGACGTGAGTTTCGACAGGGGATGCTTGCAGCCTATGTTGATCTCAAGAAGGCGTTTGACTCAGTGCATCGTGAGTCACTCTGGGATCTTTTGCGACTTCGAGGGATTCCTGCAAGGACTATTGGTTTGATAACTGGTCTGTATTCTGGGACTGAGAGTGCTGTGAAGTGTGGGGCAGGTGTATCCAGCTTCTTTCCTGTGAATACAGGAGTGAGGCAAGGGTGCGTCCTTGCCCCATCACTTTTCAACGCTTGTATGGATTGGGTATTGGACAAGGTTGTAGATCAAAGTGATTGTGGAGCATCCGTCGGCAACACCAAGATCACTGATCTTGTTTTTGCCGATGATGCAGTAATCTTTGCTGAGTCGCTGGAGGTCCTGGTGATGGCTCTCGAGGCGCTGCACGAGGAGGCAAAGCCTTTGGGACTTGAGGTCTCCTGGCTCAAGACCAAGGTCCAGGTATTTGGAGACTTACTAGATGAAGCAGTACAGTCTGTTCATGCGTGTGGCGAGGACATTGAGATCTTGGAAAGTTTTACATACCTTGGTAGCGCAGTCCATAATGACGGCAGGTCACATCAAGAAGTCTTACGACGGATTGGCATAGCCCACGGTGTTATGGACTCGCTCAGCGGGAGTATTTGGCGTTGTCGGTACCTGTGCAGGAGGACAAAGATCCGGATCTTCCAGTCGCTTGTGATCCCTGTCTTACTCTATGGTTGTGAGACATGGACACTAAATAGTGACTTGAAGAGACGAATCAATGCCTTTGGTAATAAGTGTCTTCGCAGAATCATGGGGTATCGCTGGGATGATTACGTGTCAAATCAGCGATTGCACCGTGAGACTGAATCGAGGCCTATTACCTGCATAGTCCGTCAGCGCCAACTTCGGCTATATGGGCATGTGGCACGCTACCCTGAAACCGATCCTTCCCATCGGGTTGTATATGTAAGAGACAATCCGGCGTGGAGAAGGGCAAGGGGGCGCCCACAAGGCTCGTGGCTGGGGCAGGTTGATGTTTCTTGTCGAGAGCTGCTTGGTATGGGAAAGGAGCCTGCATGGGAACTCGCGCGTGGTGACCCCCGGGAGTGGCGTCGTAGGGTGGGCGAGGCGACGCCCCCCCCCCGGCGTATGCCCCCAATGATTGATTGATAGGGGCGTATAGGGATGTGTATATATAATCTAAATGGTAATGGGTAATAATTAAGGTAATTTAGGTAAATGATAAGTACTGGGGACAATATAATTGAACATTCCCAGTAATATTAAGCATTTGCACCTTATAATTAGCACCTTGATTGGAGTGACTGGCTATTGGTCGCCGTCATTTAAATTTGCACCAATTGAGGTGGTACACCTGCCGCCTACCTAAAGGTGACACGTGTAATTTATGGTGGCCGACACCAGCCGCCCACTTACGGAGGTCAGTACTTTTCCAGACCCTCGCGGAGTAGCATCTAATATACTATCAGTTCACTCCAGACCCTCGCCTTAATAACATCTCTTACTAATATATACGTGCTTGTATAAAGAGGAGATTTGTACATACGTTAATATTGTACATATAAGTGTAAAAACAATAGGACGTGTTAGAATCAACACAGATAACAATCCGCTGCGTCATGGATAACTTGGTGTGAAAACCCGCCTGACGCTTGCAGCCCTCCGCCTCTGTCATTCACGGGCGGCCTGATCACGCGCTACCACTTCGGATCACATGGACAGGCAGTATTGATCCAATGCCTACAGCGATTCAACCCATTTTCCACCGATAAGTATTCTAGTTAGTTGATTAGCTAGGATAATGTGTCGGGATGAGATAGAACATGGGTATTGATTAGGTAAGAACTCATATTAAATATATGAATGTGACATAACTTCCCACATTGGTGCCCCGAGTGAGGAATATTTATGTTCATGTGATTCAGGGTGGTCGTAGTGAGTCGTATAATTATGAGCCTACCACAATTGCTGGTTATGAGGCTGGAGGCGGGCTGCTTTGTGGCGTCAGGAATGACTCAGCCGGGCAACTACCGTACTCCAGGTAGTAGATAGCATCAGAGGTTACGTAGACTAGTTAGTTGTAGTAGTTAGGTGGTGGTTGCAATTATATACGCCTTGCTCCGTGTCTTGTTAGGCCGAGCAGGCTCTACCACCACTTAGATATAATTAATCAACTAACAGTTATATATATACTAACGTAATCTTACATTTAATATTTTATTTGAGTTAATTAACTAAATCATGGCGAAATTAGCTAAGCATTTATTATCAGCTAAGTTAGCAATGCTCACACGAATTTATAATATGTGTGAGGATGCAATTAAGGCAATTCCTATTGATTATATTAATTTAAAGACAGGTCTACCATTGTTAAATGAGCAATGGAATAAATATGAGACGGCTTACTGCATATATGAAGTTAAATTAAGACAAGCTGGGGATAAAGAAATGATTCAGCTATGTGTTATCAATCATGAACACGAATGTCAAAGATATCTCGATAAAGTAATTGAATATGAGGGATTACTGGAGTGTGCTCATATTCCATCTACAGCTAAAGCTTCTTTAACCCAAAGTTTGTAAGGTATTAAGCCAGAACCCCCCCACAGGGAGATCACGATTATTACGCCTGAGGGTAATCAGCTATATCAGCCACCCTCAGAGTTTAAAGATCCCTCGTTAGTGGGTATTTATCCTGCGCCTGTTACGCAAATCAAACAGCCTGTAATTAAGATTTAAACTTCTCAGCCTACCAGTAAACCACTCAAATAATAGATACAATCCCTAATTCCAGGGCGACTTCTAGTGAAGTACGAAGAATAAATTGTCTTATGTGAGGGGGAACATCCACCCTCCACATGTAATATCTATTCAGATTGTTACACGAGAGTTGAAAGGTTAATGCGCCTTGGTAATTGCCTAACCTGTCTCCGTGGTAATCATGCTTCAAATGCATGCCCTATAAGCTTAAAGTAATCGTCCAGACCCTTTTTTTTTTTCCCTAATTATGTTGAATGTGCATTCAAAACACCTAATCCACCTTAAATAATTGATTTCCAGGCCTTATTTCCGTAAAAATACGACTTTTGTAAAAAGCGCGCGAAAAAACAAATCTTCCCTCCAACAGGGCTACGACTGTTATTGATGATGTCAGAACAGGGATGCCCGCAGACACTCTGTCTGACACCTGTCGGCAAATGTTATGATGAGCGATTGTACTTCGGTGTCAGACAGTGAATCTGTCGCTGTGACAGATCTAGAGTACGATGCTCAATCTGACACCGAAAGAAATTACGCTGGTCGCGTATACTATGAGGAAAACGAACCTCAGATTGTCATGGGATCCTATATGTTTGAGCCCGAGTACGAGGTGGATGAACAGGTGTTAGCAGAGCCTGAGGTTCAGCAGGACGACCTGGCACTTCTCCAAAACATGGATTGGTAAATAAGGTTAAACCATGTGTGTGTGGGAATCACAGTGAAGGTACTTTCGAGAAAATCCTATGGTTAGTTTTGGAGCTACAGTCAAACGTCATTACTCGGAAACCACATACTAGCATTAACTACAGCATATAGTTGGAAAATATGCAGGCGAGAAGGCAGAAAGTGTGACAGCCACACCACCACAGGGTCTCTCACCACAGGGCACGCCCACTCCACAACTGAGTCACTATCTTACGGGAGGCGCCGCCCTTGTCCAGCACACCCGTGTACACAGGCTCACCTCACACTCGTCGTCCCAACCCACACACTGGGTAGCCGACTAGTCGCGCTGCACACTCTCACCCAGTCTTTCACCCGCTGTGTACCCTCACTACACACCGTTTCTCAACACAACTGCTCGCCCCAACACACTATAGGCGTGTATCACCCTACACACGCCACTCCTTTCCGTGTGCAAACTTTTCTCGCAAGGCACAGCTGTCTTGCTGCACCCATAAAGGATGCATGCATGTGGCATATAGCAAAAAAAATCTATCAGAAACACCCAAATATCTTCAAGTACTATATTTATCTCTGTGTCTGATCAGCGTGGGAAGAGGAGCCTCCTTTTCGCTACGTCACCGAGCCTGAGCGTCTGCAAACCTTGAGAGCGTTTTGAGAACTCGGGGAATTTGCAGATTTTGATTGCGGATTATTTAAAAACGGCTGACTGGATACAAAAAGTGACGACGTATTGTTGATATACTCGTTAATGGCTATGATTTTATTGCATTAAATCAGGAATGATGAAATGGTCTGGACGATTACTTTTAAGAACTTGTAGGAAATGTAAACAATCTGTTCATAACATCGCTCTTTGTCCTAACAGTGATAATAACTCAGACCCTACAGTAGTTAAAATGGCAGTCACTAATAAGAGTACACTCATACCGCCATTTACGAACACTCTATTTACGAATTTTCGAAGATACGAACAAAATCATTTTGTCCCAAAATTTGGTTTACACACGAATAATTCGAAGTTACGAACAAAAGTTCATAAATTCATAAGAAAAAAAAAAAAAAAAATCTAATACATAAATAGTAAGAATATTTTTAACACCTAAATATTGTAAAAAGTTCAGTAAACAGAACCATTGGCTCAGCTCATCCACACGCGGGCCCGCGGGGACGCTCAAGATTGTTTGTTTACATATTCTCCGACCGGTCGTGCTGTTTATGAACATTATTGTGTATAATCAGACATTTCAGTGATTATTTCAGTGAATAATGCCTCCCAAGCATGGTGCCAGTGCTAGTGTGGGTGGTCCTAAGCCCAAGAAAGCCAGAAAAGCCATAACACTAGAGTTTAAGATAGCGATTGTCAAGAAATTTGACGAAGGCATGCGAGTGAAGGACATGGCTAATTGGTTTAGCCTTTCCCCGTCGACTGTCGTAACTATTAAGAAGGACAAGGAGAAGATTATGTCAAGTGCTAAAAGTGCTACCCCTTTGAGTGCATTAAAAAAGTGTCCACAGTAAGGGAAGAACAGAGGCGATGCAGGTCACAAGAGGAAGAAGAGTGAGGCGCTCGTAAACACTTGTCTCTCGCCTCCCTATGAACATGTCATTATCTCCAAAAGTAATGATTTGCGACGGAAGCTCATAGAGAAAATGTTTCCTAGAATCATACAAGATAAACAGAAACCAGACTGTGTACCGTAGATAACATGGATGTAATAAGGGAAGTATTAACGCCACCACACGTCTGTAAATCGAAGAAAAAAAGTTGTCCTGGCGACTTTAGTGTTATCTACGGTAGGGAGTTTCGGTCCAAAGAGGAACGTATCTCAAATTAAACAATGGGGTTAAATGGGAAAAATACATTCGATTTACGAATTTTCGATTTACAAACAGTTTTTCAGGAACGTAACCCATTCGTAAATCGAGGTGGCCGTGTAGTTCAGCAGCTGTTCCCACTGCGGATTTGAATGCGAGCCATAATGGTCATTCAGTCAATGTAAAGACGATGTTTGACAGTGGTGCACAAAGATCCTTCATAAGCAGGGAGATAGTTGAATTATTACATCTACCCATAATTAATAAAGTGAGCTTAGCCATATCAGGTTTTCTTGCCAATAATGAGGCTCAAACCTTTGACATAGTTCAACCCCTAGTCCAATTAGGAAGATATAAATGTAGGGTAGCTGCTGTAGTAGTAAATAATATTGGTATTAGTTTAACTGTTAATGGACTAAAGGACACAGCTGAAATGCTGAGGGATAATGGTGTTAAACTAGTTAGTAATACCTTCAAAGACGTTGATGGTCCCTTCCAATTAATAATAGGCGCTGATTATTTAGGGCGTTACCTAAGGAAGGTCATCAAAATACATAGCGTCTCTATGTTCACTAGCGCTGGTGGAAAGGTAATAATGGGACCCCTCCCACATACTCACCAAGCCGAACAAGAGGAGAGTATTCCTAGTCATGCACAGCCCCTATTAATTACCAAAATTGGAGCCACTTTCTTGCCCACACCAATAAGTGAGGTAGTAGAGGAAAGTGGTATTCCAGTTCATAATCAATACATCGCCACTAATGGAAATCCTAATAATAATGTGTCACGAGGAAATTCTACCCTCAAATTGAACACAGGATTATGGTTTAAAGGCCCTACCTGGCTGAAAGAGTGTAATATTGATCCTATACAGGTTTCCACTCAGCCAGACATATCTGAAGATATAATAAGGGAACCTGAATTGATCCCAGATCCTGTGATAGACATAGAAAGGGTTTCCTTATTCAGCAACCTAATTAAGACTACTAATTTAGTCTTCCAATCCATTAAAAGGGATAGCTCTGATCCTTTGAAGTTTTGGATCAGAACAATACAAAAGCAGGTATTTCCTGAGGAATATCAGCTATTGGCCTCAGCCAGCCCCCATAGGAACAAATTGACCAAATTATTAGGTCTGTACCTTGATCATGAGGGCATAATTAGGTGTCGAGCTCGAAATTTGAAAGCTGATCTTCCAAATACCACCTGCCATCCCATACTAATTCCCAAACGCCATCATCTTACTAAATTGTTGGTGGAAAAATATCATAGGAACTCATTACATGGCGGAATGGCTACAATATTAGCCGATATCAGGTGTCAATTTTGGATAAATCATGGTAGACAGGCAGTCAAATATTACCTCAAATCTCTCATTAAATTTAATAGATCTGAGTGTAGACTAGTCTCCTATCTAGGTCCCCCTGAACTTCCCGCTGATAATGAGCTCCTAGAACCATTTGAGGTCAATGGTGATGACTATACTGGGGATACTATAACATCAGGAGATAACTCTCCCCCCGATCAAGCATATGTCAGCATATTCACTGGTACCTCTATCAGAGCTGTTAATTTTAAAATAGCTAAAGACCAAAGTGCCGAAACCACTAATCAAATGTTCCGGCGCTATGTGGCCTGGGCTGATGTCACATGAAGCAGAACTTCAGTTTTCGCCGACCCCCAGTGTGGAAATTATCCATCAACCACCCTCTCATAATTGGTAGAGTGGTGGTTTTGTTCCCCCCCCCCCCTTGTGAATGAGGTATTTTCCGCTCGTCATAGGGGCGTATAGGGATGTGTATATATAATTTAAATGGTAATGGGTAATAATTAAGGTAATTTAAGTAAATGATAAGTACTGGGGATAATATAATTGAACATTCCCAGTAATATTAAGCATTTGCACCTTATAATTAGCACCTTGATTGGAGCGACTGGCTATTGGTCGCCGTCATTTAAATTTGCACCAATTAGAGAACTGAAACTCGAGAAATGCCAGTGGTCGCTGGCAGTTTTAACTCAAAGGTTGGTCTACTGTGTTTTGGCTCCGCGACTAATATTTTTCATAAATTAATTTCGCGATAAACATTGATGCACCGCATCTGAATACCAAAAAATATAGTTCTTCTGTTGTTCTACTAATTATATGGATGACATTCATTACGATGGAACGTTCTATAATAGCAATTTAATGCAAATTACTCGCCTCGAGTAGCAAAGCTTAATATATTTTTTACATGTATATTGTGGCATGTAAAATTTGGGTGATGTTCACACTGTTTTCTAAGACAGTACTGCTGCGTCTGGCAAACGCTTGTCAAAATACAATAAGCAATGCCTTGGAAAAACGAAGAATAAAGAATGCCGAAATCGGCTTGTTGCTGCGACAATGTAGGTTATAATTGTGGAGGCGACACGCCGCGGCGGGGAGTGGTGGGCGGGGAGATTGTGGCGGGGCGATTGAATCAAAACATTGCTACTTCACGCGTCGACTCATTGCACTTCCAGGCTTTCTATCTGATTGATACACAATAATAACAGGAAAATATGACTGCCTAGGTATAGATAACTTCTAAACATACGTTATTGACTATATAATATCATAGAGTAACATTTACCTCGCCTCCTCAACTATAACCTACTTGGTTATTTGGTTAAATGTATGTTTTACAGACTCAGGCTTCTATACAATATACATATAGAAGAAAATCGTTCTTAAAATTATACTTTTGTGTTTTAAGTGCAGTGGAATAAGCCCATATTTTTCTTTCAAGTTGACCAACTTTTCACCAAATTGTGAGTTAAAACTGCCAGCGACCACTGGCATTTCGGAGTTGCAGTTCTCTCTAATTGAGGTGGTACACCTGCCGCCTACCTAAAGGTGACACGTGTAATTTATGGTGGCCGACACCAGCCGCCCACTTACGGAGGTCAGTACTTTTCCAGACCCTCGCGGAGTAGCATCTAATATACTATCAGTTCACTCCAGACCCTCGCCTTAATAACATCTCTTACTAATATATACGTGCTTGTATAAAGAGGAGATTTGTACATACGTTAATATTGTACATATAAGTGTAAAAACAATAGGACGTGTTAGAATCAACACAGATAACAATCCGCTGCGTCATGGATAACTTGGTGTGAAAACCCGCCTGACGCTTTCAGCCCTCCGCCTCTGTCATTCACGGGCGGCCTGATCACGCGCTATCACTTCGGATCACAAGGACAGGCAGTATTGATCCAATGCCTACAGCGATTCAACCCACTATCCACCGATAAATATCCTAGTTAGTTGATTAGCTAGGATAATGTGTCGGGATGAGATAGAACATGGGTATTGATTAGGTAAGAACTCATATTAAATATATGTATGTGACATAAATTCCCACACCTATTATAATACTATACTAAGCAGGAAGGTAGGAAGACGTGTCCCGTACGTCTCTTATGGGAGGCGGTAGCAGAGTGGTTAGCATCAAGATATATGTCAAGCTCGAGCACGAGCTTGACAGATGAACTACAAAGTGATACTAAGCAGAAAAGGTCACAAGAAGAAGAAGTCTCCGAGTGGCGTTCTCGGTGATCCGAGTTCGATCCTTGATGAGGGCTGTAAAATCCTCTTAAAATCTTTCTCTGCAACATTGAGTGGCCTAAGAACAAACACAAGCTGCCCATTAACTAACTCTACCTTCGATTGCGAGTGCATCGGAGGACATAGGGGGCAGCATGAGCCTCTAATCACAGGCGTCACTATAGAAATTATGTCTGCGCCACCACGGGCAAGGGCCAACCATCACAGCCCTCAAGTTAACCTCCAGGGCCTACCATCCCACTCCTGGAGGTCACTGCCTATCGGTGCTGTAGGCACACACACACACACACACCTAAAAAAAAAAAAAAAAAAAAAAAAAAACGCAAAATTCGGGGATATAATGCGCGAAAGTCGGGATGGTAAGAATTTAGGACTCAGCGCTTAACTCGAGAATCGCGAAACTCGCATAGCGTGAATCTCAGAAGGGTAGTGTATATATATATATGTGTATGTATAGTCGACCCTCGTTTTACGGACCTCGATTTAAAGGACTTCGGATTTAACGGACTCCATTCGCGAGGCAAATTTGCGGGCAAGAATGGCATATCAGACTGCTTATTGCCACTCGAATCGTCAACTCAACCAAAAAAAATTAGTATTATTTTGGAATGCTTGGGTTTTAAGGAGTTTTAATGTATCAGATATTAATATATATAAGGTAGGAGACTGTGTTGTAGTGATTTAGTTGTAGAAGGTGTGGCTATGTGGGTTATAACAGTGAATATTAGTACGTATTTCTATTTCTTGACTTCTTCTTCTTGTGCCCTCTTTCTCTTAAGTTTCGCTTCGTAGGTCCTCTACTCTCCTCTCCTCTAGTGTTAGCCGAAGCTTCCACCCCGAGAGACTGCAAACCGTCACACACACACAGCTGTTCGCCTGCACTGTTTTCGTCAATGTTAAACAAACATGGCTCCGACACCCAGGCAGGCTATCGTTGCTATACAGGGAGGTCCCGAAGATACGAGCAGTTAGGTTCCACCTGGCATACTCGTAAAGTGAAATCTCGTATAACGAAACACATAACTAATGGTAAAATATAGGTTTGGTTCCAGGACCCCATCAATTCAAAAAAAAAAAAAAAAAAAAAAAAAAAAAGACATGTTTTTCAAGCTAAAATAAACTATAGCAAACACAACAAACACACAACGTCTATATTACCCACACTGTACTACCTATTCTGTAGAAAAAGCATTCTGAAAGAGAAAATGGCACACAAAATAACATAACTGCACATTAATTAAACATAAAACATGCATAACAAGCAAAAAAGGCGAAATGTAGGGGACGCCGCGTGATACAAGAGAAGGTAGTGTAGCGGTCCCAAGGTTGGGGCCGCACACCTGCTAATTACCCCTAAAGGTCAGGCTGCGCCATATGCTTAATTACCCTTCAGGTCACGCCTTGCTAGGGGTGACCAGACTGCGGTCCCAAGGTTGGGGCCGCACACCTGCTAATTACCCCTAAATGTCAGGCCGCGCCATATGCTTAATTACCCTTCAGGTCATAGCTTGCTAGGGGTGACCTCACTGGGGTCAACCAAATCCCCCTTTGTCCAGACAGGGAGTGGTAGGGCGTGCATTTTGAGCTTGATAATTTTACTCACCCCAGTTTGAATGTCGTATCATTGGATTTTCGATCTCGTATATTGAAAATAGACCCTAATTTGCACATCTCGTATCATCGGATTCTCGTATACCGAATGCTCGTATAACGGGACCTCCCTGTACACTTACTTATGTATACGTATTGTCAATCGTAGACAAGCATAACTAGCTAAAAACGTGCATGGATTTGTTCGTGGTTGGCCCGTCGGAACTGGTCAGACTCTTCCTCTGACATTGATGGAAAAGTACTAGTGTGACAGCGTCTTTAAGTGTCCGCCAGTCGGAGCCCATAGTACATGTTTATGACAGTCGGAGCGCATGTTCACAAGCTCAGTTTAAGCTGTGTTCGCCTGTTTTTCGGTGTTTTTTATGCTTATTTAGACTTGTTCAGTGGATTGAAGTTATTATGGCATCGAAAGAGAAGGGAAGTGGTAAAAGAAAGCGTGTGAATCTAAGTATTGCAGATTGATTGATTTAATGCAAAAAGGTGAATGTGCCAGACATCAGAGGTCATATGGCACACGTATTGCAGAAAAATTAGAACGTATTCAGAAGGTGGAATCATGTTTCTGTCGCCCGGGTGTGTGACGAGAATGGAGTAAAGAAACAAACAGTGAGTGATATTCGTAAGTTTAAGGACAAACTCAGAGAATATGCTGTGACATTCAATGTTCATGCAAGTAAGGATAGGAAAGGAGTAATACATTTTCGACAACACATGAAAGTTCCTCAGAGTGTAGCCCTACATGTGTCTTACATGTCTAACGACAACACTGATGCTGCCGCAGCCGCGCTACCATGCGTGGATGAGCGCTTTGCTTGTATTTTCCTCTTTACTTATACAGGAGAACCTCGTTTATCCGGCACCCTCGGGGGGGAGCGCATGCCGGATAACTCATTTTGCCGTTGTTTTGAGTTACTCTTATGGAATCGCCCAAAATCCCAATAAATACTGTGGTTTCTGGAGGTTGTTGTTGTTGCTGTTTTAGGGCTGCGAGGATCCCTCGGGGAACACTATGAGCCCTGGTGATGTCATATGATGCTATCACAGGGGCGGTAGTTGACCTGTCTTCCTCAGGAAGGCACAGGTGAGGCGGATGACGGCGTGTTGCCGAGAGGGGGGAACGCCAGCTGCCGCCAGCAGGGTGGGCAGGTCAAAGGTAGTGACGTTCAGGGCGAGGAGTTGAGACTGTAGCACTACACGGTGTGAGTGGAAGTGCGGACACTGCAGCAGAAAGTGTTCAATAGTCTCCGGAAAATTCATGCACCAAGGGCAGTGGGGGTCAGGGGACAGACGGAGGCGATGCAGGTGAGCTGTGAGTGTTGTGTGCCCCAGGCAGAGGCGGGGGTGTGAGTGACATCCAGGACGCGGGACTTTTTCCGTATCCACGGCTGGGGGGAAGAGTCACTGCGGTATTGGCCCATGGAGGTGATGCGGAGGGCATCGCCGAGTGTGTTATTCCAGGTGGAGCGGCAGACCCGGGGGATCAGGCATTTGGCTGCGGAGAGCGGCAGAGGGAAGGGTGTCGTGTTTACATCTGTTAAGGCCATCCTGGCAGCAGAATCAGCCACCTCGTTGCCTGGGATACCAGCGTGGGAGGGAACGCACTGGAAGGCGATCTCCCACCCCTCTTTGGTAAGGTGAAGGGCCCTCTGGATGTTGTGGACGAGGGACGTAGAGGATCGTGGATGACGGGAGAGGAGGAGGTAGAGTGAGGAGAGAGAGTCTGTGTAGACCACAGCCTTGCCCAACTAAATTTCTGCCGATTTTCTCAGTTTTTGAAATAATTATACTTAATTAATGCCTGGGTCGGTTAGTGCCGTTGTTTTGAGGCTGCCGTTGTTTTAAATGCCGGTTAAATGAGGTTCTCCTGTATATACTATATGAATAATAGCCATTAAAATGTGATTATATGTCTACATTGACCTAGAATGATGATATTTCATAGCATACCAAGCAGTAATGACCGAGCCTGGAGACTTCCTACCTCTCCTAATACCAGTCCCAAGCAGTCGTGGGCGAGCGTGCCAAATCCAGCATTTAGCGCCAGTCACTGTTTACCTCCCAACATAGCTACACAGTCTGGTTGTGTTTGTCATTATTTCTCATTTATTTCACAGCGTGGAGGGGCGTGCCAGATCCAGCATGTAGAGCCAGTCACTGTTTACCTCCCAACATAGCTACACGGTCTGGTTGTTTTTGTGATTATTTCTTATTTATTTCACAATTTTTCCTGTGTTTTTCCTATATTTTCACACCCTTGGGAAAATACCCTCGCATTAATGGACAATCGGCTTTAACGGACCACCTCTCCCCCCTTTTAGTCCGTTAAATCGAAGTTCGACTGTAGATATAGATAGATAGATAGATATAGATAAATATATATATATACAGGGAGGTCCCGTTATACGAGCATTCGATATACGAGAATCCGATGATACGAGATGTGTAAATTAGGGTCTATTTTCAATATACGAGATCAAAAATCCAATGCTACGACATTCAAACTGGGGTGAGTAAAATTACCAAGTTATTTACTAAAGTAAATTAAAAGTTATTTACTAAAATTATAAAGTAATTTACTGACTATATGATTTTACCTAAGGTTGTACGATAATCAATCTGAAAATATCATAATTCTGGTGGCTCGGTACGACAATGTGGCCTACAAAAATTCACAACCCTGGGCGAGAAGCCAGCAACGGAGGTAGTATGGCCAGCAACAACCTGCTCTCGCACTACCTAGATACTACTTGCCCTAATGACGGAAGCTACAATGCTCCCTCGATAGGTCGTAAACGAGTAGGAAGGTTGTGACTGGCTAAGGCGTCATCCGTCACCAGCCAATGACAAACAGTTTTTAAAACTTCTCGACCAATAACAAGCCAGCGAGACATATTTCCGGGTAAGAATGGCATGCCAGACTGCCTCTCTCCGCCTTCTGTCCCCGTCATCTAAAACGGATTCTCTTTTTATTTTGAATGCTTGCGTTTTAAGTAGTTTTAATGTATCAGATAGTAAGATATATAAGTAAGAAGCCTGTGTTGCTAGTGTATTGGTGGTAGAAGGTGTGTATGTGTGTTAAAATAGTGAATATTTGTTATGGGGCGGCTCCGCGGCAAGAATTTCTCCGTCACTCACTGCCCCGCCAGCTCGGCCAGCATTCAGCTCATCATAACATCTTTAAATCACCCTTATTTAAGGTGACACACGGTGCTACATTGATTTAGATAATGACACGTGTATATAACATCTCACCATAATCACTAAGTTGTATAATAACGAGTGATAAAACGTTTAACCATGCCCAAACCTACCGTGGCGAAGGAGGCGGCGGCCTGCCCCGTCTGCCGCCTCTCTCAAAAACCGTCATCATCCGCCTCACCTGTGCCTTCCTGAAGAAGACAGTCAGCTCCTACGCCTGTGATAGCACCATAGGATATCACCAGTGATCATAGGATTCCTCAAAGGGTCCTCGCTTTCCTACTAAATAATTACCAAGGAGATCTCCGCTGGCGGCGGATATCGGCCGCCGCCCGCAAAACACAACACCCCGTTATCAGCTGTGTAATATGTGCCTTCCTGAAAAGGTCAGGTCAGCTCCCACGCCTGTGATAAAACCATAGGATATCACCAGGGATCATAGGATTCCTCAAGGGGTTCTCGCACCCCTACTAAATATTACTACATTTTATTCTAGCTTGAAAAACATGTCTTTTTTTTTTTTTTTTTTTTATTGTTTGAGTCCTGGAACCAAAACTATATTTTACCATTAGTTATGTGCTTCGTTATACGAGATTTCGCTTTACGAGTATGCCAGGTGGAACCTAACTGCTCATATCTTCGGGACCTCCCTGTACACACAACCCTCGTTTTCCCAGACTATTAGGGGGGAGCACTGGTCCGGGAATCGCAACAGTCCGAGGCCATTACCCACCCCCGGACATTTATCCTACTCTAGTATTTACTGTCCGGCAACCGGCAATATCAACTACCCCCCCGCGGACTTTTACGTCACTTTGTTGTTGTTTTTAGGGCTGCGAAGATCCCTTGGGGAACACTATGAGCCCTGGTGATGTCCTATGATGCTATCACAAGTGCTGTAGTTGACCTGTCTTCCTCAAGAAGGCACAGGTGAGGCGGATGACAGCGTGTTGCCAGGAGGGGGGGACGCCAGCCGCCTCCAGCAGGGTGGGCAGGTCACAGGTGGTGACGTTCAGGGTGAGGAGTTGAGAGTGTAACACTACACGATGGGAGTGGAAGCACGGACACTGCAGCAGAAAGTGTTTAATAGTCTCAGAGACGTTCCTGCACCAGGGGCAGTGGGGGTCAGGGGACTGACGGAGGCGGTGCAGGTAAACGCGAGTGTCGTGTGCCCAAATGTAAACAATACGACCGCTGAGCATGCTGCCACCTGGTGGGAGGCGCGGACAGGGCAGTGGGGGTCAGGGGACTGCCGGAGGCGGTGCAGGTGAACCGTGAGTGTCGTGTGCCCACATGTAAACAATACGACCGCTGAGCATCCTGCCACCTGGCGGATAGCGCGGACACTGACCAGGGTTGACAGGATACGCTCAGACCCCCGGACAACTTTGTCGATTTACGGACTGGACCAGGCATTTGTCCGTTACTCTGACATATTCCCGGACCTCGGATTTTGACCGGCAAATCCGATATCCGGGAAATGGAGGTCCGGGAATACAAGGGTTGTGTGTATATATATACAGTACCCTCCCGAGTTTCACACTATGCGAGTTTCGCGATCCTCGAGTTTCACGCTGAGTCCTAAATTCTTACCATCCCGACTTTCGCACATTATCTCCCCGAGTTCGCACTGCCTCGTACATGTGTGCGTGCGTGCGTGCGTGCGTGCGTGTGTGTGTGTGTGTGTGTGTGTGTGTGTGTGTGTGTGTGTGTGTGTGTGTGTGACTGTGTGTGTGTGTGTGTGTGTGTGTGTGTGTGTGTGTGTGTGTGTGTGTGTGTGTGTGTGTGTGTGTGTGTGTGTGTGTGTGTGTGTGTCGGCATATCATGCCCTCACAACCTCTTGTGTGAATATGTAAACAGAAAGTCGGCAAAAAATTATGTATCTCGGCATATTGATGTTATAACTGCATCTCTTTGCTTATACTCGGCATATCTTTAGTCGCCTAAAGTCGTGTTTTTGTCCTTTTGACCCTTTCCTGCAGGCTCAGGCTCTTCAATTTAATTTCCTTCCTGCTGGAAGAGCTCCTCCTTCCTTCCTTGCGTGATGGAGCTGACATCTTGAAATACAGTACAGGGAGGTCCCGTTACACGAGCATTCGGTATACGAGAATCCGATGATACGAGATGTGTAAATTAGGGTCTATTTTCAATATACGAGATCGAAAATCCAATGATACGACATTCAAACTGGGGTGAGTAGAATTATCAAGTTCAAAATGTGCGCCCTACCACTCCTGGGCTGGACAAAGGGGGATTTGGTTGACCCCAGTGAGGTCACCTCTAGCAGGCCGTGACCTGAAGGGTAATTAAGCATATGGCGCGGCCTGACATTTAGGGGTAATTAGCAGGTGTGTGCAGCCCCAACCTTGGGACCGCAGTCAGGTCACCCCTAGCAAGGCGTGACCTGAAGGGTAATTAAGCATATGGCGCGGCCTGACCTTTAGGGGTAATTAGCAGGTGTGCGGCCCCAACCTTGGGACCGCTACACTACCTTCTCTTGTATCACGCGGCGTCCCCTACATTACAACGTCTTTTTTGCTTGTTATGCATGTTTTATGTTTAATTAATGTGCAGTTATGTTATTTTGTGTGCTATTTTCTCTTTCAGAATGCTTTTTCTACAGAATAGGTAGTACAGTGTGGGTAATATAGACGCTGTGTGTTTGTTGTGTTTGCTATAGTTTATTTTAGCTTGAAAAACGTCTTTTTTTTTTTTTTCTTTTTTTGATGGGGTCCTGGAACCAAACCTATATTTTACCATTAGTTATGTGTTTCGTTATACGAGATTTCGCTTTACGAGTATGCCAGGTGGAACCTAACTGCTCGTATCTTCGGGACCTCCCTGTACTGTATGATGTAATCCCAACACGTAAAATAGGTGGCAAAGTAGAGCAAAGGTCGGGAACCAGCGTGTACTGTCAGCTGCTGAGCCGTGTTTATGTCGTCCAAGCACCGTCTTGGATACGAATTCCGTTTTTTGTCGAAATTGAAAAAGGATTGGTTTCTGCTTCAAAAACACAACAAACTTGGTAGGAGCCGAAATAATAATCAATACAAAACATTGCAACCAATATCACAAAGTAGTATAACACACATTTCAGCAAGTGTTATAATTGGATTGGGATTCGTAATCCAAGACGGTGCTTTGACGACAAAAACACGGCTCAGCCTACGCGCTGAAACCCAACCTTTGCTTTACTTTGCCACCTATTTTACGTGTTTTGGGATTACATCATACAGTACTGTATATCAAGATGTCAGCTCCATCATGCAAGGATATCTCCAGCAGGAAGGGAATGAAATTGAAGAGCCTGAGCCTGCAGGAAAAGGTGAAAGTGCTGGCAAGGATGGATGCAGGTGCGTCCATGCGTGCTATTTGTGCTGAGTTTGATATCAAATCCAGCACATTCTACCCGTTCACTGGTAAGTGTAGTTTTTATGCTTTTACAGTACTGTATTTACCTTTTTTTTTTTCTTTTTTTTTATATATATCCATATCAGAGAAGGACATTGCATAACTCAGCACATTGAATAACTTGGCAAGGGCCAGAGCCCTTATCGTGCCGAGTTATAAGGGTTTTACTGTATTAGAAAATCGTTTTGATGAATTCGCAAAGGGGGTGATAATTTCCAGGACTGAAAACAGCTTTAATAATAATAATAATAATAATAATAATAATAATAATAATAATAATAATAATAATAAATTTATTCTCGCCCGGAGGCATAGGCTACATATAAAAAACAAAGCGATAAGAACAAGCCAAGGAGTAAACTTAAGTACTAGAGCAAAAACAAAAACAAGAACAAAGTACAGGGAGGTCCCGTTATACGAGCATTCGGTATACGAGAATCCGATGATACGAGATGTGTAAATTAGGGTCTATTTTCAATACACGAGATCGAAAATCCAATGCTACGAAAATTCAAACTGGGGTGAGTAAAATTACCAAGTTATTTACTAAAGTAAATTAAAAGTTATTTACTAAAGTAAATTACAAGTTATTTACTAAAATTGTAAAGTCATTTACTGACCATATGATTCTACCTAAGGTTGTACGATAATAAATCTGAAAATATGATAATTCTGGTGGCTCGGTACGACAATGTGGCCTACAAAAATTCACATCCTGGACGATGTACAATGATTCAGATGCACAGAGACGAGTTTGTGGGCAGTGGAAGAGGTCTGCGCACCCCTCCCTTGTCCCTTAAGCTCCCTTCACACATTCCATAATCGAACCACGATAGCGCCACCAATTTGATTATTGACGCTATCGTGAAATTTAACCACGAAAAACGCAGACCACGATAGCCTCACAACAATGTCACGCTGCCTGAACGTATGTGTCATGACGGTCGTAAGATGGTCACGATGGAGTCATGATAGCTGTAAGACTATTAGCGCGTTTTCGCGACCGCTCTGGCCCGGTCTGGACTGGTCTAGTCCCCGGCGGCCAGTTTTCGCGAGGCGAATTGGACCGGGCTGGAACGGGCGAGACTGGGCCAGGCCAGCGAGCAGGACCAGGTTGGACTAGTGTGGGGAGAACTGGCGCATGCGCACTACAGTCAGCGGGGAAGACGACCAGGAGCTTCTCGTACTGCTGATAAGACATGAAACGCCATGATGGCCGACCGTAAGACTAAAGTAATTTCACGAAAAATTACAATAATCGCAATTTGCTGAAACAACATCTTGGGAAATGAATGTACCGTCAACATCACTATAGTGGCCACTGCACTAATGTCACCAGGCACCATATATTACAAATTTTAGCATCACTACAGACTTGTATGTGTCACTGAAGACATGTACCGTAGCTATAGTGTTATGTAGATAATGTAAACTACGTACTGTGCACGTGATGTGATCTGTAGTGATGCTAAAACTCGTAATATATGCCCCCCTGCGACATTAGTGCAGTGGCGACTATAGATAGTGTTATTAACGGTAAATTAAATGAAATTTCATCATTCATTTTTTCATAGTCAGCCCTGCAACTTGACTTCTCATTGAGAAGTCAAGTAAATAAAACGCGTGCTTTTTAAAAATTTGTGCATTTCTGCCCGGAGGACCGCCCACTCGATACCCCAGCCAATAGGAACGACGAATGGGACGGGGCCAGTCTCGATGTATTTTCGCGAGCATCAGTCCAGCCTGGAACGGTATAGACTGGACTGAACCAGGGTGGTGAACATCGCGAAAACACGCTTAGTGTCACGAATGGAAAATAAACTGTCATTTTGTCATCACGATAGAGCTACGATAACCACGACAGTGCCATGACGGTGCCATGAACGTACCACGATAGCGTCAAGAGTTAGCCCCACACGTGGGTGGGGGTTGCCATGGTGATGGAGAAGGAAGGGGGACTATAGAGATGAAGGTGGGAGAAACAGGGTTGTGTTGGTGATGGGGAATGGGGGGAAACGGGGGAGGGGGGTTGTAATAAAGAAGGGGGTGTTGGTGTTGGTGGGGAAACGGGGTTGGGGGTGGAGAAGGCGTGGTGTTGGTGGGGGTGGGGGTGTTACCACGTGCTGATGGGAGTAGTGGGTAGGGAGTCACGGGGGGAGTGTCATCACGTGGTGGTGGGAGTAGGGGGAAGGTAGTCGAGGGGGGAGTGTCACCATGTGGTGGTGGGAGTAGGGGGAAGGTAGTCGAGGGGGGAGTGTTATCACGTGTTGGTGGGAGTAGGGGGAAGGTAGTCAGGGGTGGGTGGAGGTGAATGAGAAAGGGGGGGAAGGCGGAAGGGGGTGCAAAAAAGGGGGGGAAGGCAGGGATGAAGGAGCGCGTAACGATTTCTTATCGTCACGATAAACATACGACGATCATGATGGTGTCACGAAGCTGCTAAATAGATAACGATAGCGTCACGATACTTACGATACCGCTGCGTTGGGTACGAAAATCGGGGAGCTTCCCGATTTGTTAATGCACGCACTAACTTTTTGTGGCCTCGGCCGAGCGCGTCACGAGCGTCACGATCGGTCACGATGGACCCATAACCAGGACCATGACGGCGCTGCGAACTGCATTGTTGGCGCTTTCATGGTTCGATTATGGAATGTGTGAAGGGGGCTTTACCTACCCTACCCTCTTGAGTCTATTGTATCACGCGGCAGCACCGAGGATCTTTCCTCTTCCCCAAGTGATCAAGGGGAGGAGGAAGAACTCTAACCCAGTCATCCCTGCAAACGCAGTCATCCCTGTTTTCTCTCGAGCCTCGGAGAGAGGAAACAGGGACTCTCAGCTGGCTACTTGCCAGCTTCCTGTCTCCCCACACAACATTACCACTTGTGAGTGTTATGCATGTTTTATGTTTAATTAATGTGCAGGTATGTTATTTTTTTGTGATATTTTCTCTTGCAGAATGCTTTTTCTACAGAATAGGTAGTACAGTGTGGGTAATATAGACGTTGTGTGTTTGTTGTGTTTGCTATAGTTTATTTTAGCTTGAAAAAACATGTCTTTTTTTAATTTTTTTATTGATGGAGTCCTGGAACCAAACCTATATTTTACCATTAGTTATGTGTTTCGTTATACGAGATTTCGCTTTACGAGTATGCCAGGTGGAACCTAACTGCTCGTATCTTCGGGACCTCCCTGTACAGGCACATCAGGGGACATAGTATCAAAGTACATAGAAAAGCATACATGGACACCTGTGCTACCCCACATTCTGCACAAACAGCAGACCCAGCCACAGCTGTTGTATAGGTCCACATACATAGGCCGACCTCTGCCTGACAGAGGTGATGATGGAGTTCGTAGAGAGATCCACCCTACTCCTTAAACTGAACACAGAGTGTCGACGGATCACATCCAGATTGTTCACCCCGTTCCTAGCAAAAGCCAGGGACGAGCTGCACCACCTGGGCAGAGCAGAAGCCTCTTAAGGATGTCATTGTGACAGACCTTAAGGCGGTTCAGAGTGGCCACTTTGTACCGCAACCACAGCGAGTTGCAGTATATAGAGTAGCAGTGACTCCTGAATAACTCCATCTTCACCTCTCTGCTACAGTAGGAGAATTTCCTCTGTAGAGTATTTCCCACAACAAGAAGCTTGGTGGTCTGCTTGATGATATCATCATCATCAGTCATGTCGTGGGATATAACATGGCCTAGGTATGCGAATCTATCCACAAAAGTGAGGGCAGACCCACCGTGCCATGCTGTTTTCAGGTAATTCACCTGAGCGTGTGCCGGTAATACTAGTATGCACTCTGTCTTAGTGGTATTGTAGACAATGTCATGCTTGGCAGCATACTCCTGACACACTGCATTTCTCAACATCGTTTATTAGACGTCCAACTCAACTGGAACTAAGTGATTCACGGAGAGATGCCACCGAGCGCCTAACTTCTGATCTTTCTATAATTTCTGATTGGGGCAAAGCAAACCTTGTTTTGTTCAATGCCTCAGAAACCCAATTTCTTCACCTATCTACTCGACAAAACCAACCAGATAACTATCCCCTCTTCTTCAATGACGCTCAACTGTCTCCTTCTTCTACAATGAACATTCTAGGACTATCCTTTACTAAAAATCTGATCTGGAAATCTCACATCTCATCTCTTGCTAAAACAGTTTCTAAGAAGTTAGGTGTCCTGTGGCATCTGCGTCCTTTTTTTACTCCCTCCCAATTGCTTGCTCTCTACAGGGGCCTTATCCGCCCATGTATGTCTCACATGTTTGGGGAGGTTCCACTCATACAGCTCTCCTAAACAAGGTTCAGTCAAAAGCTTTTCGTCTCATCAACTCCTCTCTTCTGACTGACTGTCTTCAATCTTTAAATCACCGCCACAATGTTGCTTCTCTTGCTCTCTTCAACCGTTATTTTCATGCTCACTGCTCTTCTGAACTTGCTAACTGAATGCCTCCACCCCTCCCACGGCCTCGCTGCACAAGACTTTCTACTCATTCTCATCCCTATTCTGTCCATCTTTCTAATGCAAGAGTTAATCAGTATCTTTACTCTTTCATCCCTTTCACTGGTAAACTCTGGAACTGTCTTCCTGTTTCTATTTTTCCACTTTCCTATGACTTAAATCTTTTCAAAAGAGGAGTAACTAGACACCTCCCGTACTAAATTGGCTCATCCCTTTTTTATTTTATTCTCTTACTGTCTTCTTTATAAGGACTGGCAACTAAGCGGGCTTTGTGTTACCCATTTTTGTTGTGCCCTTGGCCAGTTCTTTGATGTAAAAAAAAAAAAAAAAAACATTGATAAGGTCCTGCAACGCATCCACAGTGGGTGCGAGCAGTACCATATCATGTTTAAGATACGTGTGACGGCCTAGTGGAAAATGATACGTCAACACTAGCAGACGAAAGATGGCGCTGTTGGCGGCAATCGCGGCAATCCACCGCCTCTCCCAGCAGTGATCCAAAAGTGTCTTTCTGTTGGTCTGTTTCCATTTTCTATGGCGTATCGTATAACTTTTAGCTTGTATGCGATAGTATTAGTAAGTTGTTTTGATGAATTCGCAATGGGTGATAATTTCCAGGACTGAAAGCAGCTTTAAGATATGTGTGACGGCCTAGTGGTAAATTATACGTCAACACTAGCAGACGATAGATGGCGCTGTTGGCGGCAATCGCGGCAATCTGCCACCAAAAGGGGGAATGTAGACATACGTACCAGCGTGAGGACAGATTACGTAGATGATTTGTATGTCTTATGGTACAGGGAGGTCCGGTTATACGAGCATTCAGTATACGAGAATCCGATGATACGCGAGGTGTAAATTAGGGTCTATTTTCAATATACGAGATCGAAAATCCAATGATATGACATTCAAACTGGGGTGAGTAAAATTATCAAGTTCAAAATGTGCACCCTACCACTCCCAGGCTGGACAAAGGGGGATTTGGTTGACCAGGCCGTGACCAGCAGGCCGTGACCTGAAGGGTAGTTAAGCATATGGCGCGGCCTGACATTTAGGGGTAATTAGCAGGTGTGCGGCCCCAACCTTGGGACCGCAGTCAGGTCACCCCTAGCAAGGCATGACCTGAAGGGTAATTAAGCATATTGCGCGGCCTGACCTTTAGGGGTAATTAGCAGGTGTGCGGCCCCAACCTTGGGACCGCTACACTACCTTCTCTTGTATCACGCGGCGTCCCCTACATTACAACGTCTTTTTTGCTTGTTATGCATGTTTTATGTTTAATTAATGTGCAGTTATGTTATTTTGTGTGCTATTTTCTCTTTCAGAATGCTTTTTCTACAGAATAGGTAGTACAGTGTGGGTAATATAGACGCTGTGTGTTTGTTGTGTTTGCTATAGTTTATTTTAGCTTGAAAAACATTTTTTTTTTTTTTTTTTTTTTTTTTTTTTTTTAATTGACGGGGTCCTGGAACCAAACCTATATTTTACCATTAGTTATGTGTTTTGTTATACGAGATTTCGCTTTACGAGTATGCCAGGTGGAACCTAACTGCTCGTATCTTCGGGACCTCCCTGTATTTGAAATACTTGTAATAGGTAAGTACTGAGGTACTGAGTACTGAGGAAGTACTACAACATTTGTCTTGGAAGACCATTAGTATTTTTCAGGGTATTTTGGGGGGGAAAACGTGAGTCTTATAAGCCGTAAAATATGGTACTACTCCTCGCACCGGACTAAATAAGCATTTTTACAGTGTTTTCAATACCCGAGTTTCGCGATTCTCGAGTTTAGCGCTATGCCTTCGGAATAAAGCAAGCGCGAAACTCGGGAGGGTACTGTATACAGTGGTACCTTGGCTTACGAGTTTAATTCGTTCATTGATCGAGCTTGTAACTCAATTTGCTCGTATATCAATTCAATTTTCCCCATTGAAATTAATTGAAATACCAATAATCCGTTCCAGCCCCCCAAAAACCACCCCAATTTTTTGTTACGTGTATTTAAATAAGAAAAATGTATTTATAGATGAAAAATATTGTATAAAAACATAATAAAAGAGAATGTAAAGAAATAACCTGGTTTTATAAAGTGTATTTACCTTGGAGATCAGATGACTTGGGCTAACGGAAGATGCTGGCGGAGGTGGAGGAAATTGGAGGAGTTAGTTTTGTGCTTTTTCGGTCGCTTTCGTTCGTCATAAACTCTATCGCTTAATCTCTTAACCCTTTCACGTACAAATGACGTCTTTGAGCGTCATCCGGTACGTGTAGGCCATACGTACAAATGACGTCTTTGAGCGTCATTCAAAAATAATATTTTAAAATATTTATTAAAAATCTTAAAAAGCCCACAGTTGACGTGAGATTCACTTGACCGTTGGAGCGAATTACAATATATTATATTTAAATGTATTTTGTATAATATAATATTGTATAATATTATATTATACAATACAGGGAAGTCCCGAAGATACGAGCAGTTAGGTTCCACCTGGCATACTCGTAAAGCGAAATCTCGTATAACGAGACACATAACTAATGGTAAAATATAGGTTCCGTTCCAGGACCCCATCAATTAAAAAAAACAAAAAAAAAACATGTTTTTCAAGCTAAAATAAAATTTGGTAATATTTGGTAGGGGTGCGAGAACTCCTTGAGGAATCCTATGATCCCTGGTGATATCCTATGGTGCTATCACAGGCGTGGGAGCTGACCTGACTTCTTCAGGAAGGACATATTATACAGCTGATAACGGGCTGTTGTGTTGTGCGGGCGGCAGCCGATTTCCGCCACCAGCGGAGATCTCCTTGGTAATTATTTAGTAGCAAAGCGAGGATCCTTTGAGGAATCCTATGATCACTGGTGATATCCTATGGTGCTATCACAGGCGTAGGAGCTGACTGTCTTCTTCAGGAAGGCACAGGTGAGGCGGATGACGGAGGTTTTTGAGAGAGGCGGCGGACGGGGCAGGCCGCCGCCTCCTCCGCCAAGGTAGGTTTGGGCAGGCTTAAACGTCTTATTACTCGTTATTATACAACTTAGTGATTATGGTGAGATGTTATATACACGTGTCATTATCTAAATCAATGTAGCACCGTGTGTCACCTTATATAAGGGTGATTTAAAGATGTTATGATGAGGCGACTGCTGGCGGAGCTGGTGGGGCAGTGAGTGACGGAGAAATACTTGCCGTGGAGTCGCCCCATAACACAAATATTCACTATTTTAACCCACATACACACCTTCTACCACCAATACACTAACAACACAGGCTCCTTACTTATATATCTTACTATCTGATACATTAAAACTACTTAAAACGCAAGCATTCCAAATAAAACGAGAATTAGTTTTAGATGACGGGGACAGAAGGCAGACAGAGGCAGTCTGGCATGCCATTCTTGCCCGGAAATATGTCTCACTGTCTTGTTCGAGTCGAGAAGTTTTAAAAACTGTTTGTCATTGGCTGGTGACGGATGACGCCTTAGCCAGTCACAACCTTCCTACTCGTTTACGACCTATCGAGGGAGCTTTGTAGCTTCCGTCGTTAGGGAAAGTAGTATCTAGGTAGTGCGAGCAGGTCGTTGCTGGCCATACTACCTCCGTTGCTGGCTTCTCGCCCAGGGTTGTGAATTTTTGTAGGCCACATTGTCGTACCGAGCCACCAGAATTATGATATTTTCAGATTGATTATCGTACAACCTTAGGTAAAATCATATAGTCAGTAAATGACTTTATAATTTTAGCAAATAACTTGTAATTTACTTTAGTAAATAACTTGGTAATTTTACTCACCCCAGTTTGAATGTCGTAACATTGGATTTTCGATCTCGTATATTGAAAATAGACCCTAATTTACACATCTCGTATCATCGGATTCTCGTATATCGAATGCTAGTATAATGGGACCTCCCTGTATATTTATTAAAAAAAAAAACTTTACGCTATCTTTCACTTCGTTATATGGCTTTATTTTTGAGCGAATTACAATATATTATACTTCATTGGAAAGAAAATTTATTCAGCTATGTCATGGAATGTAGAAAAATCTTCTATGATGATAAGTTGATTTTTGGCATATTATTTTTTGCCGCAAGGTTATTTTTTTTTTTCACTTCTAACTCGAGGTTTTCTAAGTTATTTTCATGCTAGCGTATTTTTTTAACATTGTATGATATAGGAAATGATCTTAGCTTAAAAACGAAACATAATTGAACTCGATACCTTTAACAGTTTAGTTTCTAGACGCGGTGGAAGTACAACTTTTTTCCCGCGCGTGACATTTCGGGTGACAATGGGTTTACGCGGGACAACAAAAAGTGAATGACAATGGTGACGTGAAAGGGTTAACTTAACTTACTCACTAATTTTTTGGACTTTGACTTCTGCTTTAATTCAATGGACATCATCCGCTTCTTCTCAGCACTGTCCTTTGCACTCACTTTCTTAGGATCCATGGTTAGAAAAAAGAATTTTGGCAAAATACTGTACAAAACGCGAGCACAACACAACAGAGATGCTTCCACAGCGAGGTAACCACGTGAAGTGAACGAGTGATACGCGGGATGCTGGGCGAATGTTGTGGCGTTCGCTGCGCCAACTAGCGGCGGCGTATCTGAAGCTCGCTCGTAACTCGGATTTTGGCTCGCAACTCAAAAGCATAAAATCGACCAAGCGACTGCTTGTAACTCGGAAAACGCGTAACTTGGTGCACTCGTAAGTCAAGGTACCAGTGTGTGTATATATATATATATATATATATATATATATATATATATTATATATATATATATATATATATATATATATATATATATATATATATAAACATGATGGGCACATAAATAAGAGTTGAGTTGCAAATGCGTATTTTTCTGGCACTAAAACACGTGCAAAGGGCTAAGAATTTTTTTTTTCAGTCCTTGGAAACATAGCACAACCTTCATACTTCAATCCTATCATATGGAAGGCCATAAGAATATTGAGGAATATTTCCACAAAAAAGTAGGCTATTTTGTTTCTTTGTGAACCGTCACCTTAACATTGATTAAAATCATTGCACTAGGTCAGGTTGCCTAGTTGATGACAACTTGATATGGCTAAAATCAATAAGTAATGTGAAAGATACAGAAGCATACACAATACACAAAAGACAGACCTGCAGCACAGCTGGCCGCTGCAGTAACACCTCTGGAGGAAAGTCCCTGAGCACCACAGTGTCAAGAAAGAGCAATGATGCTCTCACTTCTGCTGTGCTGGAGCTCATTAAAGACTGTGCACTGGTCTCCAGGACATGCTGATCACTCCCTGTCAGTGCCTAGAAGACAGTGGTTACATCAGAAAACATAGACTGGGAACATAGCTCTTCTTCCTGATGCATAAGAACTAAGCAGAGACCAAAGTGCTGAACCTTTTGACATCTTTTTGTTAATGCCTATAATCCATTCATTTGAGAAAATCAGTTCGGTTTCTCCCGAATAGCGCGGAAGGGTTGGTACGCCTGCTAGACAGTCTCATCCCTCCCACCTCCTTCAAAAAACGTTTATATATCTCCACTTACCTCACTATTATACAAGATAGGAACATGTGGTTTACATCAGTGAATTAAGCAGTCATTGTACATCTACAACACACTTTTCAAAACTTGATATGCTAAAAAACTAAGTAGGCGAATTACGAAGAGTATAGTTTATGTACGAGAACACATGTTTTATTCTACACTTGATTTCATAATTGCTGTAAATATCGATAATGAGTAAAAAGTGGTATGAATCTTACCATTTTTTTTAATATGTTACAGTGACGGTGGGTGAGCGGGAGGGAGGCAGGGAAAGAGGGAAGCAGGTGGTGTGCCTTCCCTGCCTCCCTCCCGCTCACCCGCCGTCCATGTAACATATTCAAACATATGCTTCCTTTTCTCTTCTATATCGCATTTTATGTGAACACTGAAAGTGCCATCGTATTCAGGGGAAGTTTATGTACGAGAACGCATGTTTTATTCTACACTTGATTTCATAATTGCTGTAAATATCGATAATGAGTAAAAAGTGGTACAAACCTTACCATTTTTTTTCTCCGACTTATACTCTTCATAATTCGCGTACTTGGTTCTTTACCATATCAAGTTTTGAAAAGTGTGTTATATAGATGTACAATGACTGCTTAATCCAATGATGTAAACCACATGCTCCTATCTTGTATAATAGTGAGCTAAGTTGATATATATATATATATATGCTTTTTGAAAGAGGTGGGAGGGATGAGACTGTCTAGCAGGCTTACCAACCCTTCCGCGCTATTCGGGAGAAACCGAACCGATTTTCTCAAATGAATGGATTATAGAGTGCCTTACGGTTTCTTTTGGAGGGCTGTGATGGTTCTCCCTTGCTGTGGTGGTGCAGGCAGTATTATAATATTGACACCTGTGATGATGATTAGAGGCTCATGCCCTCCCCAAGTGCCTTCCGATGCACTCTCCTTCGCAGGTAGGGTTAGTGGGCAGCATGTGGGTAACCTCAATCAACTTGATGATCACAGATAGAATTGCTCCCGGTGGAACTCAAACTCACTACTTCCAAGCGCTAACTATTTAGCCACCAGCATGACAATTACAGAGAGAGTTAACCCTTAGCGGAACAAACTCTAGACCACTTCCACTTCCAAGCGCTAACCACTCAAGCACTACATCGCTGTACATTATTTTCTTGGGAGCAAATTGTAAGAATTGATGATGCACTATTTTACTGGAAACTCTAATCACAACACAATCAAACATCTAAGTTCACTATATGTGAAATGACAGTTTCTTAAAGAACCATGACTAGGTAGGGTACTGAGGTACAGGTCACACATACCAGTAGAATAATGAAGAAGAAAAAAAAAGGGGGCGGAAAGAAAAAGATGAAAAAGAAAAAACAAAGAAGATGAAAAAGAAAAGACAAAGAAGATGAAAAAGAAAAGACAAAGAAGATGAAAAAGAAAAGACAAAGAAGATTAAGAAAAGATAAAAGAGAAGAAGGTGAATCCCACCTGCCAGGGGAAGGTGACAAACTGCAAGGGTGACTCCCTGACAGCAGCAGCAGCAGCAGCAGCCTGAGGGTCTTGCACAGCTGTCCAGTCGCACACACTCTCCTCACCAGTCCCATCCTCAGTGCTCCTCTCATAACTGTGGTGAAATAACTGACTGACTGCATGTGTGATTAACAGAAAAACTTACTGACCAACAGACTGACTGGCTGATAAATACTTAATGATGCTTACTGACTTGACAAACTGATTGATTGGTCTGACTAAATATTCAACTGATTGATTGACTGAGAAATGTGTGTTATTTATACATGGTTTTGATCACGTGCTGGACTCATGAACTCCAGCTATTACCCTCCTGAAAAAAATTCACATTTCATGAAGACCAATGTATGGGTTAAACTGGGACCTTACACACAACACACTACGTCCTCTTGATTTAGGGAGACAGTAACTGCTCCCTATTCAGCTCATATCCTTAGAGGCATGAGCGATCCTCAAACTTATGACCTACTTAGTAGCAGACCAAAATGATATCCTCTAAGCTAGCAGGCGGGTATGTGTACGACTGTACGTGTGTGTGTGTGACTCACCTTGGGTACTGCGAGTTGGGAGTGTACAGCTTATGTGGAGGGCTGGAGCTTGATGTCTCTGGAGATACAACAACAGCAGGCCTTGCCTCTGAAGGCTGAAAAGAACATACCCTCATTTCATGCCAGTTACTGATACACTTACGACGGCCTTGTAGGCCTACACCAACGACCAACGATCAACGACCTACTACAAGACAAAAATGTTAAAAAATACCAATATTTCCATTAACATTGCAGTAAACCCTCTATAATTCAATCAAATTGGGGGTAGGCCTGGGTCAAATTAGCCAAAAGTCCGAATTATCCGATGGTTACCTCTAGCCCCCCCACACAATGAGAACTCACTCAAACATGCCAAAACAGCACAGATTGTATTACTTGTACTCACCAAAACCTGGCTAATACTGAAGTCTAGAAATGCAGTACTACTGTAAACTGAGCCCTCAGACGTCACTGATAACGTGCGTCTTCAGGCAAGGGCTGTGTTAAGTAATACAACGCGCACAGGTGCACACGGAGGCGCATGGTGATGTAGGCATACAGTAAGCCTAGTGCAAGCTACCCCCGCACTACAGCCCAGCTGGGAGGTGGATCGCTACTGAGTTGCCAGCTAGCGCCACAATAAGGGTATGTAAACAAAGGGAAAAGAAAGCTTCTGCTCTTCGCTCTCCTCTTCTTGCCTCCTTAATATTTCATTTCCTGCTACTATAACTTCTGCGGCATCAAATACAGGGTCATCAGCAAGTAATTCTTCAACGATAAGACTAGCCACAGAGATGAATTTCGGCAGCTGCTATCGCGGTAGCAATGTAAATTGTGAAGCGTTCAGTATCATTCAATAGGGAGGGTGCGGAGAGGGGGGGGACCGCTACTGTACCAACAAAATTTATCATACAGTAAACCCTCTCTAATTCGAACCCGTGTGATTCAACTTCGGATAATTTGACCTGTTTCAGGCCAAGTTCAATTTTTTCAACAACTTTCCAACGTTCCATAATCCGAACTGAAGTTCAAATTGTTCGCACATTATTTGAATTGTCAGAGTTTTCTGCAGCATCTTCCACTTCGTCTGTGCCATCCACTTCGTCAGCCAGCCTCCACATTGCCTCCAACACATTAAGCACCTCAAGCACTGAAGACCTTACCTTACAAATCCCCAGTGACACCTGCCAGGGGGCGTTCAGTTGCGGTCACCCCTCCCCTCCCCGCACCCTCCCTACTGAACGATACTGAACGCTTCACAATTTACATTGCTACCAAGATAGCAGCTGCCAAAATTTATCTCTGTGGCTATACTTATTGTTGCAGAATAACTTGCTGATGACCCTGGAAATAAGGGCCTGTATTTCATGCAGCAGATGTTATAGCAGCAGGAAATGAAATATTAAGGAGGCAAGAAGAGGAGAGCGCAGAGGAGAGGCTTTCTTTGCCCTTTGTTTACATATCCTTATTGTGGCACGAGCTGGCAACTCAGTAGCGATCCACCTCCCAGATCTATAGTGCGGAGGTAGCTTGCACTAGGCATACTGTATGTTTACGTCACGTTGACCCTCCGTGTGCACCCATGCACATTGCCTTACTGAACACAGCCCTTGCCTGAAGATGCTATCACCCTATCAGTGACGCCTGAGTGCTCAGTGTACAGTAGTACTGCATTTCAAGACTTCAGTATTAGCCATGATTTGTTGAGTATAAGTATAGGCACCTCTCGTTTAACACGTGTTTAAACTACACGTTTTTGGATTAACACGATGTGAAAAATGGAGCATTTTGTTCAAATAACGTTTTATATTTTGAATAACATTATATGCTCCAAGTTATAAAATGCGTGGCTGGTGCAGTTTCATAGAGTGGTCACCAGATGTCACCTGTTTCCCGTGCATCTGCTATCACACAGCGCAGGGTTGTGAACTGTACGATAATTATCGTATTTGTACAATAATTTGACTATCCGTACGATGTACAATGCATGGTTGAGAATCGTACACGAAAATACGATAATTGACTCACAAATATAATTTCATTATAAAGTCATACAAAAATTGTCATCGCAATAAATAAAAATAAAAAATCTGTCACTGTCAACTTCTGAGAGAGAGAGAGAGAGAGAGAGAGAGAGAGAGAGAGAGAGAGAGAGAGAGAGAGAGAGAGAGAGAGAGAGAGAGAGAGAGAGAGAGAGAGAGAGAGAGAGAGAGAGAGAGAGAGAGAGAGAGAGAGAGAGAGAGAGAGAGAGAGAGAGAGAGAGAGAGAGAGAGAGAGAGCGAGAGAGCGAGAGAGCGAGAGAGCGAGAGAGCGAGAGAGCGAGAGAGCGAGAGCGAGAGCGAGAGCGAGAGCGAGAGCGAGAGCGAGAGCGAGAGCGAGAGCGAGAGCGAGAGCGAGAGCGAGAGCGAGAGCGAGAGCGAGAGCGAGAGCGAGAGCGAGAGCGAGAGAGAGAGCGAGAGAGCGAGAGAGAGAGCGAGAGAGAGCGAGAGAGCGCGAGAGAGAGCGCGAGATAGAGCGCGAGCGAGCGCGAGAGCGAGAGAGAGAGCGAGAGAGAGAGCGAGAGAGTTTTAAGTTTGACTTTTGGTCCTTTGCATGACATGGATTTGGACCGTTGCTTACCGCATTGGAAAGCAGATTGTGAGAGGGTATTTAGCAAAGTTAACCTTACCAAGATAAAGGTAAGAAACTGACTTCTAACGGGAACCATACTTGGTTCTCTTCCAGTAGTGCAGTGTGTAAGAAGGGAGAAGGGAGATTGTGTTACTTTCATCCCTACAGATGATATGATGTGTCGATGACAACTGACACACTATCATTATAAGTGCCAGCTGACACAGGGGAAAAAAGAATAGAGGAACAGGAATTCCTCTTTTCTTTTGAGGATGATAGCTATGTAGAGTTCTTGAGTTCAGCTTCTTTTGAGTCATTATATGTGCTATTAAATATATTTTTGTTTTATTTAATTTCATTTATTTTCGAAAAAATAAATTAACATGGAATTTTGTGTCATGATTGGACAATGGATATATTATATATTTTGGTGAAAAGAGAAAATATTTGTATATGTGGTATGCTAAATTCAATGATGTATATAGTTATCTACTGACTATATTATTTTAGCTAAGGTTGTACGATAATCTATCTGAAAATACGATAATTTTGGTGGCTCGGTACGATAATGTGGGCTACAAAAGTTCACAACCCTGACACAGCGTCACCCAGGGTTCAGTCTCTGTGCCTTTGTCGCAGTGTAAACACATCCGTCTTGCTCTCTCCCGCACCACCACCTCACCTCCACCACATGGCTTCCAAGCGCCCTTCTACCTCTACCTCTACTCCCACTGGTAGTACACCTAAGAAAACTAGGAAAACCTTGATTCTCGTGCAGAAGCTGGAAGTTCTCGACAGCATTGATAAAGGCTAGTAAACTTCAGTGATTGTGAAGGCCATGGACCTAAGCAAAAGTACAATACGGACTATTTGGGCCAACGGGGAGAAGATTTATGCCAGTGTTAAGGCAGGAACTCCACTCTCTGGTTCTAAGTCTTCCTATGCATGACCAACAGAGATGCAGAGAATGGTGGAAGATGCCAACCACGTGGATTGTACATCATACAAAGACCAAAGTGATCATTAGCATGAGCCTAGTTCAAGACGAGGCACGTTCAATTTATGATGACCTCTTTGAAGAGGGAGCAGAAAAGAAAGCTTTCACTGCAAGTTCAGGTTGGTTTGCTAACTTTCACAAAAGGTACGGTTTTCATAATGTGTAAATGGTGGGAGAGGCTGCATCAGCTGACCAGAAAGGTGCTGATGAATACCCTTCTCTACTGAAAACTATCATTGAAGAGGGTGAATATTCTGCAAAGCAGGTCTTCAATGTAGACTAGACTGGTCTTTATTGGAAAAAACGGCCGAACTGCACCTACATCTCTGTGAAGGAGGCTTCAGCACCTGGTTTCAAGGCCTCCAAGGACCGCCTGACGCTGTTGTTAGGGACCAACGCCGAGGGTGACTGCAAGCTGAAGCCACTGATAGTCTACCACTCCGAGAATCCCAGGGCACTCAAGGTAAGATGTGTTTTATGCTGTATTTTTTGCTAATTACTCTTTTATATTTTTGTGCCTAACTCAAATGCTAGAAAATTCTGAAGCTGGCCTAATTATTTGGGCCTAAATCAAATTATTTTACAAAATTCTTAGGCCAGCTTTTATGCAATTTTTGCATGTTCTCATGTGTTTTTTTGTCTTTGACAGGGTTACGACAAGGCATTCCTCCCGTGCTACTGGTATGCTAACAAGAAAGGTTGGATGACGGGCATGGTGTTCAGTGACTAATTTAAGAACAAACTCCACCGAGAACTGGAGGTGTACTGCAAACAGGAGGGTCTGCCCTTCAAAATTATACTATTGATGGACAACCACCCTGCTTACCTGGCAGACATCAGCCAGAACATATAGATAGATTTTCTTCAACCGAACACCACCTCCTTGATCCAGCCTTGTGAACTGGGAATGATTCAGACCTTCAAATCGTACTACCTAAGATCTACATTACCAGACCTCCTTAAAGTGACAGAAAAAGAAAATGTAAGTGTGCGAGACTATTGGAAGCAATTTAATGTGAGTCTAAAATTCATAAAGCTGGCTTGGGACGAGGTGCCAAGCAAGTGTCTCAATGGCGTATGGAAAAAGTTGTGCCCTCAGTTCGTTCATGACTTTGAAGGGTTCAGTATCAGTGAAAATGTAGAAAATAAGAATAAAAAAAGTGTTGGTCTTGCCCATCAGATTGGCTTTGATGACGTGGAAAAGGAAAACATTGATGAAATATTGCTGTCACATCGTATTGAACTCTCTAATGAAGATCCCTTGGAGATAGAGAAGGAGCGAATGGAGCGGCTGGAGGAGGCAGAGGCAAGTCAGTCATCCTCTACAGACGAACCGTTGCGAAAGCTGACGGAAGAAAAGCTGGCCAAGGGAACGCATCTTGGGAACATTCGAGAATCGCTAACGTACTTTGAGAAGAACGATCCTAACGTGGAAAGAAGTTCTCTGATTATACGCAATGTGATGGCTGACTTGGGAGTTTACGAGTTGATGTTGAAGGAAAAACACCAGAAAAAGAAACAGCAATCAATAACCCATTTCTTCAAATAGACAACACCAGAACCGTCAACAAAAACAGCAGCCCAAAACAGAGACTGAACCTTCTGGACGAGAGACGGAGGCAGAGACTGGCACAGACCCGGATTCACCAGCACCACTTTCCGACTGAAATAAATAGTACTCAGTAAACTAATGTAAGTTTTTATTAATAAAGAGGTGTTTTGTGTTAATCAATGTTTATTTAATGTCCCAAAAACTTATTTTTACAGTCTCACTCACCAAATCTTACCATATCCCAGCAATGAATCATTTAGATTATACAGGTATGTGTACCTAGGGGAGGTGATAGCAGAGTGGTTAGAGCCCTGGAGATCACTGCCTATAGGCGTTACAGGCACAAATACTATATAAAAAAAAAAATAATAATAATAAAAAAAAAAAAAAAAAAAAAAAAAAAAAAAAAAAAAAAAAAAAAAAAAAAAAAAAAAAAAAAAAAGCCTATATTGTTTTGGGAAAATTATGTTCACATTACGTGAAATTTGTTTTGGCATATTTGAGTGAGTTCTTATTGTGTGTACATCGGATAATTCGAACTTTCGGCTAATTCGACCCAGGTCTCCCCCCCAATTAGTTCGAATTAGAGAGGGTTTATTGTACTTACAAAATACCCAGCATGTATAAAGCTGGTCTGGTTCTATTGGAACATAGAACATTTCCACACTCCTTTTTCCTTTTACAAACAATATATCATATTGTTCTTTAATTTCTCATTTGCTCTAGTATATTTCTTTCCAACGATTTCCTGAAAGCATCTCTCTTTTCTTTCACCGCTTTCTTAACCTCATCCGTCCACCATTTATTACCTCTCCTCTTCCCTACTTTTATTACTTTAATCCCCATCACTCCGTGTTTCACACAACAATAGCTTTGTGAAGCTCTCAAAAATCGACTGAGCATTTGCATTTCAAGTTACATTCTCTAGATCAGCATTCAGTGGTTTTCTCACTCAAGGCATATATTAATCTGTTATTCCTTCATCTTTGAATCTTTTGAACCAAAGCCTCTTACTCTGTCCATTCATTCTCTTTCTAAACTTCCATCTGTCATTCAGCAAGTACAATCACCTGTACTACTAACCAGAGTACACTGTGAGGACACATGATCCAACTTCTTCAATAGGAGGGTGACCTTTGGTAACAGATTAACAGGAGCCACAGCATGTAATCCTCGCAACTGCTGCTGCACTCCTGGTCCAGCCAGTATGGCCCTCAAACCTTCATCCTTGAAAATTGATAAGTAATAGTAACATGTACGTAAAAATGTGCTTACTTCACAGGATGGGATGGGTGTGTAGCATGAGAACACAAAACAGTGGCTAACACCTCACACATCAAGTTTGGTATGTGACAAGTAAACAAAACAATAGCTAGTACCTCACACATCAAAAATAGTATGTGCAAGGAGAGTGCAAGATAAAACAGTCCTTTTGGAGAATACAGTCCAGGCACCTTACACATCAGAGAAGTAAACAGGAGCCAGGAGAAAAACACAAGATAGTAGTTGGTACTTCTAGAATAGCAATAATAAAAGTAGCATTACAATGACAACAGAAAACACAGTGTTGGTAGAAACACAGTTGTTGCTAGGATCTATCTCATATCCCTCCACAGTTGCAAGAAATTTAATCAACTAAATTGCTCCACTGGCATGCAAACAGAAATAGTTCCATTTTCCATTGCAAATTATTCCCAAATCAATAAAAATCTAGGAATATTCAAAGACATGCATATAGTATATCTTGTCCATTGCAAAAGACAAGGGACAAGACCAAGAAAGCACAATAGGAATAACATAACCAGTGGGTGGCAAAAATTAAGGACTAGCATAACCTAACTATTGTGAGGGATTGGTTAAGTAAACCCTATCAGAAATAAAACAAAGTAGCTAATAAAAAAACTCATACAAAGAGAATAACATGAACTACAGTATCAGTCTACACCATCACAGGCTACATAAAGTATGAAAATAATATGTCCATACGGAAAACCAGTATTCACAAGAAAATACGAAGGGAGAAATATGGACGTGATACATTGCCACTTTAAAAAGTATAGATGGTAGAAATTAGTGATATTCATCATATCTGTGGTACTATTTTTTTTCTTTCTATATCACATAGGACTCGAAAAAAAAGTAACAAAAAGCCTGCTATCTGCCAGTCCCTATAAAGAAGACAGTAAGAGATTGTAGAAAGAGGAGTGGACCTCTCTTGTAAATAGTCTTCTGCAGCGAAGCAGCGGGAGGGGTAGAGGCATGCAGTTAGTAAAGGCGCTATTACACGGGCACTTTTCTGCTCAGTGAGCAGCTGCTCACTGAGCAGATTTCACTGAGCTGCTCAACGAAACTATTACACGGTGATCTGTGTTTTGATGAGCAAAATGCATACAGACCTGAGTGCGGTAATGATACAAATGATCATAGCGCTTCCTAATAAGCGGTGCTTGTTGTAATGGAGATTGCTTTATTTTGCGCAAAAAAAAAAAAAAAAAAAAAAAAAAAAGTATACTTTGTGGTTAAAGTTAGGTTAGGTTTCATTACAACCTATAAGGTTAGGTTAGGTTTCATTAAAACCTTTAAGGTTAGGTTAGGTTCATTAAAACCTTTAAGGTTAGGTTAAGTTTCATTAAAACCTATAAGGTTAGGTTAGGTTTCATTATTACATTTTTGGGGGGGGGGGGGGGGGGGGGGGGGGGGGTTGCGCAAAATAAAACTCCATTAGAACAAGCACCTATTGTAGGCCAAGAAAAAATAGGGAAATACTTTGGAACTCATCCTTCCGGCTTTGACTGAAATGAACTACCGCACTGTATTGTATGCTTATTGTACTTCACATCTGTAAAGGTTCCAGAGTGCGCTCAGCCTTGGTTAACCCACACGGCCGCTATGAAATATGAGGTGCCTCAAAAAATTCTAAGTCCAGTTAGGTTAGGTATACTTTGTGGTTAAGGTTAGGTTAGGTTAGGTTAGGTATACTTTGTGGTTAAGGTTAGGTATACTTTGTGGTTAAGGTTAGGTTAGGTTAGGTATACTTTGTGGTTAAGGTTAGGTTAGGTTAGGTTAGGTATATTTTGTGGTTAAGGTTAGGTTAGGTTAGGTTAGGTATACTTTGTGGTTAAGGTTAGGTTAGGTTAGGTTAGGTATACTTTGTGGTTAAGGTTAGGTTAGGTTAGGTATACCTTGTGGTTAAGGTTAGGTATACTTTGTGGTTAAGGTTAGGTTAGGTTAGGTTAGGTATACTTTGTGGTTAAGGTTAGGTTAGGTATACTTTGTGGTTAAGGTTAGGTTAGGTTAGGTATACTTTGTGGTTAAGGTTAGGTTAGGTTAGGTTAGGTGTACTTTCTGGTTAAGGTTAGGTTAGGTTAGGTGTACTTTCTGGTTAAGGTTAGGTTAGGTTAGGTATACTTTGTGGTTAAGGTTGGGTTTAGGTTAGGTATACTTGTGGGTTAAGTTAGGTTAGGTTAGATTTTTACTTATAGTGACTTTGATGATTTTTTTGTGAGCCATAAATCACTTATATTTGCTTCCCCCACCCAAAAACCCCGTATTCCCGCCAGTTCCCCAGGCTTGTTGGCTATAGGGGGAAGAAAAAAAAGATAGGGGTGAAGGACTTCTTCCAAAGTTTTACCAAAAATAGTTGGTGTCTCTGAAAACGACCGCGAAACTCTCGTCCATTATTACCAAAAGTTGTTTCGTAGTCTATATGAAACCATAGTCGTTTCGTACACTCAGCGCAGAGTTGAACTTGACTACTAGAGTAACGAAATGACACCAGGTATGTACGAAAATACTCAAAATCAGTGTACGAAACTAACTACTTTCAATTCAATATACCAAATTAAGAAAGTTTTTTTGATTAGGCCAAAGGCTTTTGATTCATTTAAACTTCCTGTAATCCCCGTGAGTAGCTTCTATGGACCACTGTGGCCCGCGCCGTACCCGTGGCCGTGGCGGTACGGGGCTGACGCCGTTATAGTGGACGAGAAAATACGCGTTCGCTCTTTAGGTCAGACACACACACTCGGGTGCTAACGCTGCACTCTTAGCCTCTCTCGCTTTACCATATACACCACACCTGTCACTACACACCTGTACGGCCTCGCAACACACCTGTCGCCTGTGTATCACCGTAAATAAATGACTTAGAAGGTCACGCTTCTTAGGCATTGAGGGTGCATGTTTTCTTTTGTAATGTATTTTAACAAATAAAGGGCTATATATGTTCCATACTGTAGGATGTGCCTGAACTAAGTCAATCAGTAAGCTTTCCATCTCGTCTGTCCAGTCAGCAGGCATGTTGATGTCTTCTTGAGAGTTTTAGAAGAAAAAGATCTTGCAATAAATAATATAGTCATCCACTAATTCGGTCCTTTATAAAAGAAAACGGTTTTTGCTCACTCAAATGACGAGCAAAAATAGCTTCGAAGTAGTTCCCTTTTTGCTCAACCAAACAGGCTTTCATCGAGCAAAATCCTCAAAACTGCTCAGTGAAATCTGCTCACTGAGCAGAATAGTGCCCGTGTAATAGCCGCTTAAGTGGGGAGGCGGTAGCGGAGTGGTTAGCGTCTCCGACTGGCGTTCTCGGTGACCCGAGTTCAATCCCCGAAGAAAACCAAAACCTTTCTGCACTGTCGAGTGGCCTAAGAACACCCACATGCCCTGCCCATTAACCTAAGACGTGCACACAGGGGGTTTTCTACAGGGTCATACTGTGTGCATGTATGATGATTTTGGGACCCATTGCCAATTTCGATAAAAAGTACATCAGCGTGTAGGGAATGTTTGCGTGCATCGGCCCATATATATTTGACCCCCCAAAAAATGTCTGTGGGGGGGTGGGGGAACAGTCCGTAGTTGAAAAATGTGGAGCGAATGGCACCACGCGGCTAGATTGTCATCGAGCGGCGAGATTTCCCTGCCGAATTTTCACGTGCCCAGGGGATAGAACGAGAGGGAGGAGGGGGTGGGTTACCGCGTTAGAGGGAGGCAAGGAGTGAGCCGTGGAGAGAGTGAAGGCAGTAAACATATGCAGCTGTGTGATAATTGTGGAGGCGCCCCAGGCGTATGGATGTCTTGGGATTTTGAACCTTATGTCTAGGAGGTGTCTGGTGTTCGTTGCCACCAAGAGGTCTACAATAACATGAGTCAGGAATGGAGAGAGAGAGAAAGTGAGACATGCGTATGTCGTACGTATAAATGGACTTCAGAATTGCATTTTTATGCAAGCAGACATTGCATTTTAGACACATGTAAAGTACCACAGAAACGTAGGGTGTGGCGGGGTGGTGTCAGAGTTGACGTAGTACTATACCCACAAATTTTTAGCCGCCTGCCTAAAAACGCGAGTTTTGGTACGCGTTCAAAACCCTTGCTTTAAGAGTTTCCCGCAGTCCCCCGGGGGAAACTCTTAAAGTCCCCCAGCTCCGGGTTAACTCACCTTTCGATGCGAGTGAATCGGGGACACGGGGGGGCGGCATAGCCTCTAAAAAAGCCCCTATAAAAAATCCTCCCTGCGCCACCCGGGCGAGGCCCCAAACCATCAAACCCCTAAAGTGCCCCCCGAGCCTCCTCCAACCCCGGGTAACCATGCTACAGGCGTATAGGCACAAAAAAAAAAAAAATAAAAAAAAAAAAAAAAAAGTTCGAAGAGCAGTGAAAAAAAAACCGGTAAAAGATAGCATGGAAAAACTTGAGTGGTGTTTTAAAAGTTTAAAGACAGTCAGTCAAGGAGGTAGTTATGGACAAAAAAGTTTTTGACTTAACCTGTTTAGGAAGCGCATAGGGGTTTCCCCGGAGTGAATACTCCATACATGGCGGTAAAGTCCGTACAGGCGGCGCGGGAGGGAAAAAAAACATGGACCCCACAGGACCCCAACTTTTAAAAACTGATTTTCAAAGGGAGATTAAAATTTCAGTTTCAGTTTTAAATTTAAACGATAGTCCAGTTTTTTTGAGAAGAGGGAGAAGGAGGGCACTGAAGAAAGAGGATAGTTTTTGGGAAGGTAATGTCATAGATATCAATCAATCAACATTGCGGGAATACGCCGGATGGCGCGTTGCCTCGCCCCCCCTACGCCCCCCCCCCCCGGGGGTCCCCACGCGGACCCCCCATCAGGCCCTTTCCCATCCAAAGCAGCTCTCACAAAAAACATAAACTTCCCCCACCCTAGCCTTGTGGGTGCCCCCTTGGCCTCCTCCACGCCGGATTGTTTTACAAATAAAACCCCGATGGGAGGACTTTTCAGGGTAGGTGCCACATGCCCAATACCCAAAAGTTGGCGCTGACGGACTATGCAGGTAATAGGCCTCGTTTCATTCTCAGGGTTTTCAATCACTGATTGGACATGTAATATTCCAGGATCCCCCATGATTCTGCAAAGAAAAATTTTTCCCAAAAAGGCACGTTTGTCTCTTAAAGTCGATATTAGTGTCCATTCTCAATGTCACGCCGAGTGAGTTTCGCAGGGGATGTTTGCACCCCTAGTTGTCTCAAGAAGGCGTTTGACTCAGTGTCGGGGTCATGGGATCTTCTGGATTTTCGGGGATTCCTGAAAGGATTTTGGGTTTAAATGGTCTTTTTGGGAGGGGAAGTGCTGTAAGGTGGGGCAGGGTATCCGCTTTTTTTTCCTGTAATCGGGATGAGGCAAGGGTGGTCCTTGCCCCCATATTTTTCAACGCTTGTAGGAGGGGTTTTGGAAAAGGTTGAGTCAAAGTGTTTGTGGAGCATCCGTGGGAAAACCCCAAGATCACTGTCGTTTTTCCCGATGATGCATAATTTTGCTAGCGCGGAGGTTTTGGTAGGCTCTCGAGGCGCTGCACGAGGAGGAAAAAGTTTTGGGATTTGAGGTCTCCTGCTCAAGACCAAGGGTCCAGGTTTTGGAGATTACTAGTAAGCAACAGTCTGTTCAGCGGTGGCGGGGACTTTTGGATTTTTGGAATTTTACATCCCTTTGGTAGCGCAGCCCCTAATGAGGGGGTCACGTAAAAAAGCTTACGGGGTTTTGGCATAGCCCACGGTGTTAGGGGCTCGTAGGGGGGTATTTGGCGTTGTGGGGCCCGGCAGGAGGACAAAGTCCGGATTTAAAGTCGTTGTAACCCCTGTCTTACTCTAGGGTTGTGAGACTGGACCTAAATAGGATTTGGAGAGAATAAATCCCTTTGGTAAAAGGTTTCGCAGAATAAGGGGGTACGCGGGGAGATTATGTCAAATCAGGATTGCACCGGAGACGGAGGCCTATTACCTGCTATCCGCAGCGCCAATTGGTTTTGGGCATGGGAACGCACCCTAAAAACCGATCTTCCCATCGGGTTGTTTGTAAGAGACAATCCGGGTGGAGGGGCCAAAAGGGGGGGCCCCAAAAAAGGCTCGGGCTGGGGAAAGTTGATGTTTCTTGTCGAGAGCTGTTTGGTATGGGAAAGGGCCGCATGGGAATCAGCGTGGGACCCCCGGGTGGTGTGGGGGGGGAGGCGACGCCCCCCCCGGCGTATCCCCCAATGTTTGTTTGATTGTGTTCCAACCATAGAAAAAAAAGGACACAAGCGACTTACCGGATCTTTGTCCTCCTGAAAAGGTACGGACAAAACCAAATACCCCTGCTGAGGAGTCCATAACCCCGTGGGCTATGCCAAAATCCCCCGTAAGATTCTTGAGGATTCCCCGTCTTTTTGGACCGCTACCAGGGGATGTAAAACTTTCCAAGATCTAAATGCCCCGCCCCGCTGAACAGACGACTTTTCATCTGATCCCCCAAACCCCGGGACCTTAGTCTAAAGCCAGTCAACCCCGATCAAATCTCTAAAACCCAAACGGCAATCTTATTCTTGCTGGTATGTTATATGGATATTTTCCCTTTTTCCTTTTACTTTTTTCAATGTAATGAGAATAGATCCAGATCCAAATCCGGGGGGGACATATTTGACGATGAACACCATCAACATTTTCCCACCCCTCAAAAAAAAGTTTAGTAAGCGTGAGTTTCCCGTTTTACAGGGGGGTAACCCCTTGTTTACACACGACACCACGCGCGTGGGAGCCGCCAGCCATGTGTGGGGGCGACCACTGGCCCCCCCTCCCAGCGGTGATCCAAAAAGTGTCTTTTGTTGGTCTGTTTCCTTTTTTCTTTTCCATTTTAAAGGAGGCTATGACAAGTCGCGCAACCTTCTCCCTGTAAATACCCCCCGGAGATTTCACCATGGATTAAGGGTAATTGATGTGTATGTAGAAGGTTAGTATATCAGTAAGGGGTAGGAATGTTTGCATTGGTTAGGGTATACAAAAAAATACAGAAGCGGGTCAGTTTGCCCAAAAAACAAGGGATGAAAAGGGAAATATTGATGAGGGGGATTTGCAAATTAGGAAAAACTCTAGATTAATAGAAACCCTCAATAAAGGAGAAAAATGAAAAGAACTGAAGGACAGAATTTAGATTGAAAGGATAAAATTTATTTTGGAAATCAAGTCAGGGGTTTTACAGCCCTTTCTGTCATGCAAAATTCCCCCAAGATTTTTAAAGCAGTTATAAAAAACTTCCCGGGAAAAAAAGGGGTAAATGAGTTAAACGACATTTAAAAAATGAGTAGAATAAGGCCGGGGTTTAGAGAGTTTTTCCCCTGTTGTATATCACGATAGAGATTGGGAGTATGGGTGAAGAGAATATAAGGTGAGGGTTGGAGTTTTGATAATGATGTGCACACAAGATAAAAAGACACTTGCCATACCCCCCCCTTTGCCCCTTTTAAGGGAAAGGGGCGTCATGTAATCAAAGGGCACAAACATCTAAAAAATATACAGAAAACAAAATGCAGGGCCAAACTGAGAGCGTGTTGGGGCCAAACCCCCCGCCGGAAAAGTAGCAGGGGGGAAACGGGAGTGACAGATGGGGGCCCAGATGCGCGTTTAAGGAGTGAGGCACAGATTTGGGGTTTTGCACTGCTCATTTGCCTGTAAAACCCACCCAAACCCCCACTTTCTGCACAAGGGAGTGGGGGCCGATCCGACCCCACAATGGGTGAGCTGAATGCAAGGTGGTGATTTTATAAATTTTTTGAAAAAGTGTGCAGTGATGTATCTTCTGGTTATATCTATCGGGTTTTTAAATACATATGAGCTATATATGTTATTTTATTTACGAATGAGTAAATTATAATTTTCCTTACCTTGTCACCTTTGCAACAATCCTTTTCATCTATCATTTACCGACACTGCACAATTGTACCTTTTTCGCATCTCACTTAGGTCTCGGGTAAAATAAAAACCGATACCTCCCTGAACAACTCTAACTAACTAACCTTTTGTAATGGTTTAGACTTATTTGGTTTTCAAGTCCCCGAAACCCCCTGCGCGTCTCTCAGCTTTTTTTTTTGTTTTTGTTTTCGGGGGTTTTTTTGGGGAAAAAGGGTTCCCAGAATCGCTATTTGTGGGGGGGGTTTTTTAGGCTAAAATTGCCCCCCAACGAGAGCGGGGTGCGTTAGCAGAAACGCCCAACGTAAAGTGGGTGGTTATGGAAATCGGGGCAGCATAATAGAAAAAAGGGGGCTAGAAAAACCTTATTTTGGTGGAGGGGGCAAGCCACCAGCGCCTCTTGTGGGGACAGCCGCCTGGGGGGCCCCTCATCTTCAAGGGTGGCCCCCCGGGAAACAGTCCCCGGGGGCAAAACAAACACAGGCCCCGCCACGGCCTCTTCCAGTTCCCCGCCTGCTAGAGCTGCCCCAGAAGACATGGTGAGAGTCGAGGTGAGATGAAGGAGGAAGTTGGCAGGCAAGGATATGGCGGTGAGAGAGGGTCAGGAGGAACCCCTTTGGTGCCAGGATTCCCCCATGTGGTCAAAAAAGATTAGATACCAAACCCTAATTAACCCCTCAATATCTATTCCCCAGCCAGATACCAAGACAGTAGGTTTCATAGGCATAATTAGGAAAGATTTTAGGGCGGAATGACTGGTGCGGTGGGCTTTTGTTATTGGATTATTAAAAAAAATTTAGTTAAGGTGCCTTGTGTTTTTTTTTGTTCCCCTTGGTATAATCCGGATGATAGCTCTTTAGGAGTCTCAAAAAAACCCGGGAAATGAAACTTTTTAGGGACTGTAAGTGGAGTTAAGCTCAAAAAACCCCCCCTTTAAAAATTTTTTAAACCCCGAAAGTGGACCCACAGGGATCACTTTCTTTTGCTACCAGGATTATACGGGGGAAAATTATTCTAGCCCAAAAATAGCCCCCACCAGCATGAGTTTTAGATTTATATAGTCAAGACCCATCTTTTGTGCAAGGCAAACGAGGCATAGTCTCGGGCATGTCCTTCCACACCTTTTTTAAACCCAAAAGCCCGCAACCTTGGTTAACCCTTGCTTGTTCTCATCTGCCGAGATAGAGAGGGGGCTCACAAACGGTCCCGGACCCAAAACTCCAAAAAATATGCCCTTTTTTTTGCCTTTAATCATGCCAAATTTTTATTTCAATTACCAAAAACTCTTTCTTTCATAGAAATTTTCAAAATCTTTCTGAATCAATTCCTCTGGTTTTTGGCATCTAGCAAAAAAATCTTAACAAAATTTTTTTTTTTTTTCCCCCCTATGCTTCACCAAGATGGCCCCAAAGCTTTTCATCTATTTTAAAACAAAACTCTTCGCTCAATTTGCTAAAAAATTCACTCTGGTTGATGAGGGGCTTGTTCCCCTTTCCCCCACCCTTGACTATTTTTATTCAGTATTAAGACCTTTCATAATGATGGTTTCTTTCCCCTTTGGGGCCCTAGACCTGGGGAAGGTTTAGGTCCGACGGAGCCCCTCCTTTTTTTCTCAAAAACTGTGTTTTTGGTTGACCCCCTGGTCAAACTTTCTGTCTTTGTCTATTACTCCCCCTTTCCTTCTTGGGGAAAGTTTGCTCCATCCGACCCCAAAAGGGGTGACCGTTCAAATCCTTCAAACTACCCCTATAGCTTTGCTTCCTGCCTTTTAATTTTTGAATCAATACTTAATAAAAAGTTTCAAGCATCTATTGCTCCAAGCTTCTATCTTAGTCGTAGGGTTTTCCGAAAAGGGGCTTTTGGGCGATTTCACTTTCCTAATGAAAAAAAGAAGTCACCCCTTTAGGGGTTTCGGTGAAACTTTTGTGTTGCCCTTGACATATCAAAAGTTTGTGTTGCACAAATTTTAATTTCCAAATACCCCCTTTTTTTCTATCCTTCTTTTGAAACCTTCATCTTAAATTTTCCCCGTAAAACCCTTTTATTGCAGCTACTGTAGAGGACATTTTTTCCCAAAATTATCAATAGTGCAGTGGTTTCCCCAGGGTTTTTCCCTATCCCCCACTCTCTTCTATTATTTTTAATGATTTTCTAAGTCAAACTCAAAGCCTTCCCCCCTACGCTGATGATTCTACCTGATTTTTCAAGGTTTCTAGACGCCCAACTAACAGAACTAAGGATTCAAGAGATCCCAACCGAGCGCCTAATTTCTGTTTTTTTTCTAAAATTTTCTGATTGGGGCAAGAAAACCTTGTTTTGTTCAATGCCTCAAAACCCAATTTTTTCACCTATCCCTGACAAAACCTCCCAGAAATCCCCCCTCTTTTTCAATGACACTCAACTTTTTCCCTTTTTCTACAATGAACATTTAGGACTACCCTTTTATAAAAATCTGAACTAAAAATCTCACATCTCATCTTTGCAAAAAGTTTAAAGGAAGTTAGGGCTTGGAAATCGCGTTTTTTTTTTTCTCCCCCCCAATGCTTCCCTCTACGGGGGGGTTTATCCGCCAGTTGGAGTATGTCTCACTTTGGGAGGATCATATACAGCTTCCTAAACAGGGTTGAGTCAAAAGTTTTTGTCTCATCAATCCTCCCTCTGATGATTGTCTTCAATCTTAAAAACCGCCGCAATTGCTTCTCTTGCTCTCTTCTACGTTATTTATGCTCCTCCCTTTTTTCTGAATTGCTAAGCATCCCTCCCCCCCTCCCCGGCCTCGCGCACAAGGCTTTTACTTTCTTCCCATTTTTCCCATTTTTCCAAATGCAAGAGTTAATAGTATCTTTACTCTTCATCCCTTTCACTGGGAAAAATCTGGAACTTCTTCTGTTTCTAATTTTCCACTTTTGTGAAAAATCTTTTTAAAAGAAAGTAAAAGACCCCTCCCGAACTAAATTGGTCACCCCTTTTTTTTTAAATTTTCTTACGTCTTTTTAGGGGGCGCCAAAAAAGCGGGCTTTGTGTTTTCCCATTTTTTGTTTGCCCCTTTGGCCCGCCCCTTTTGATGAAAAAAAAATTTTATATATTTAAGGGAAGGGCGGGGTAATAGCCCGTGGGTCAAAAGCTACAAGAGTGTGCTCCCAGACAACAGAGGATAAAGCAAAAGGGAAAAAGGGGGAGGAGGGGGGTGGGAAAAAAGAGGGAGAAAGATGGGAAGAAAAGGGGGGGGAGGGAAGAAGAAAGGGAAAGAGGTGGGAAAAAGAGAGAAGAAGGGAGGTAGACAAGGGGGGAGGGGGCGGAGAAGGGGAAGGAGAGGAGAGAAGAGAGGGAAAGGGGAAGAAAGAAAAGAAGGGGGAGAGGAAAGGGGAGGAGAAAGGGGAGAAAAAAAAAGGGAAAAGGGGGAAAGAGAAGAATACAGGAGCAAGAGAGGGAACTTGAATTGGAAGTGTTCGGCAAATAACAAAAGGGAAAAACACAGATAGTAAGAACGGACCAAAAGAAAAAATTCCCATGTTCAAGGGAGCGAAGGATAGAAAATTTATAGGAAGATTCGAGGATGCGCTGGGGAGCGGGTATGACGGATCAGGCGCAGACTTAAAAAAGACCTTGTTTTAGGGTAAAACATTTAGGTGCTCTATAGATTTGGGTAAAATAGCAGTGACATTACCAAATGAAGGTGCTCCTTAATTTAAAGGATATGGGTTGCACTGAGTGCTAAAACACCAGTATTTGAGGCCCCGTTGCAAAAAACGAAACGCGCACAGTTTTCCCCCGAGAAGCTGATTATTTTTGCAAAATTGGCACGAAAAAGGGTGGAGTGAGGTGACTGGGGGATTACAGATTTTATTTTCGCACCAATAAAAAAATCAGCCCCGAACCGTAATTGGAAAGGCGAAAAATTGACCGGGTCAATCAGTTCCCGAAAAAGATAGAGTGGGGGACGGTATTTTGAGGGGTATGAGGAAAAAGGCGAACCCCCGAACGAAGTTAGGGCGAGGCTGAATATGGCATGGGGGAACCGATAGTCACCACAGCGGGGTATGGGGAGCCAGCCCGTATGACTAAACCCCCTATGTGCCCCATTTTAAAAACCCCCTGCTTCAGCCAAGTTTTAGGGGCCCGCCACAGGGAAAAGGGGGGGGGGTGTAAAAATTGGGGTCGGAATACCCGGGCACAAAAAAGGCTGCCGCACGAGGACACCATTATAACGCACCGAAAAACCCGTATTCGTGACTCGCCGAGATCAAAGGGGCCCGCGGCGGGTATTTTACGGAGAAAGGAAAATAGTGTAAGGGAACGGCCGTCATGCAGAAAGCAAGTTCGGGGATGAGGTAAAAAGTTTTTTCCCGCGATTAGAAAAAAGGAGGCCCCTAGGAGGGAGGGAGACGACCTTCACTCGGAATGTGAGAAGGCAAAACTGCGAAGGAACTTCGAACAGTGCGCGGTAATTATAAAGCGAGAGGGATTTTCCGCGATTATTTCTCCCCCCGGGAATGTTTGATAAATAGGTAAGCTAGTTTGTTCAAATTGGGCCCCTGTGATGCCACAGGTGCCCACCGAGGGGAAGAAAAAGTGGAAAAAAATGCCCAATTTTAAAATTTGGCTAGGGGATGGGGGCCGTTTGACAGCTGGGTGCATTCTCGGGGTTTTCAAAAAAAAAGAAAGAAAACGACATAGAGTGTATAACCTCCGAGTTAAATGAGGAATAGATGGGGTGTTTTGGGGGGTATAAGGCCCCCTCCCCTCAGGTTTGAAAAGGGGGCCAATCTCTCGCATTGAAGAAAAATGCAGTGTATTTTTTGGAAAAACCCAGATTAGTGGGGGAGCCAACCGTAGTTAAAAGTTTGGAAAGGGACTTCAGGGCTGTCTTGTTAGGCTACCTTAGGGGTCCTCCCCGGGGGCATTTAAGGATTAGAATTGCATGACCACTAATATTTCTCTGCTGGACGGGTGTTTAAAAAGATGGCAGGTGAAGGATTTAATTTTTGACACTTTTTAAACATTGCCCTGTTACATACCCTTTACCAAATCACTTATGTCTAATAACCCACGCCCATAAACTTGTCGTAAATTAAATTGAGAGTCTGAGTCCGATGGGCCTTAAAGGGGGTTTCTAGAAACTATGGAGTTTTTATCCCTAACCTGAACTTAACGTAAATGCGGGGGTTTTTTCCGTCATAGGTTACAAGCAAAACCCCTGTAAAGGGTTTAAAGAATACCCCAGAGTACTGGAGGTGACTGAATCATTTTTGGTCGATTCAATTTTAGATATAAGGAAAATACCTTTTTTTCCGGTACCCAAAAACCGGAAAAACCCAATAACCGGAATTTGGGCAGGTAAGTAAATGTATTAAAAAAAAAAAAAGTAACAAAAATTTAACTTTTAAAATTTGCCGCCCTAGACGTGAGCGCCACCTATGCCACCCGTTTTTCCCGCCATAATGCCCGTGGCATGATAATTTGTGTATCGTCCCTGGGCAAGGTCGTGCTACCGACGACCGGAGTGTTTTTGAATTATGGGGGGAATTTTGGCCCCAAATCATAGCGTGGTGGGGGAAAACGGACGAACCCAAATTAGAAAAGGGTTCCCACATTAGAGGACGAGTCAGACAAAGTATTGATCAAATGTAGCTGATGGCTTCCAAAAACTCCACATGGACATGGGAGGAAAGGAAAGAAAAAATACTAGATGGGTGGGGTTGCGGATAAAAATTTTTGGACAATGAGTTGGTAACGCCAAAAAATGCAGCCGTTTTAAAAAAGAAAATGAGCAGGGAAGTCTGGGAGCGAAATGAGGAGGAAGATGAAACCGTTAAAGTGTTGGGAAAGCCTTAACGGCTTTCAAAATGACATCAAATTTTCACAAATCACCATTTATATTCTCCAAAAATTCAGCAATTTAATTTACAAAAACAAGACTTTACAGAAAAGCGCAAAGCACTCAAGCAGGGGGGCCGTATCAAAACAAAAGTTCGCCCGCGCTAAAAAAAGAAAAAAGCGCCCAGTATTGTGCCGGGGGCCCCAATACAGCCCATCCTGCTGGCCTGGACCATATCTGTCCAAGACCAGGGCCTGATGGCCACTATCACCCGCAGACCCAACCCAGACCACCCGGCCTGGTTTTTTCACCAGATGCCTACCCAAACAAAAACAGTAACAACAATAAACAAATAAAATAGAAGAAAAATAAGTGTTCCTTTGTATTATTTCGTTTAAAAGTTTTTTCATATGGATTGAGTTTCTTTAGTTTTTTAATTTAGGGGACTACATTACGGAGTGTCATTTATAGTGCACTCAACAAAAACGGAGGGCTATGTTTTGGGGGGGGGGGTTTTTTATGGTGAATTACAGTTCTAAATGATTAAATAAAAGGGAACCCGAAAATATAAATATTATGTTTATTTTAGAAATGCATCTTTCCTAAGTATACTACCCCCTTAACCGGACTTTTTCCATTAACCGGGTACCCGGAAGTCCGGAATACCGGGGTAAAAAGGTTTTTTTCCTGTATCATTTAAACCCGCATGGTGCTAAACAGTTCGGTAGGGTAAATTTTTTCTGTGGAAATTTTTTTGATCTGTGAGGGGAAATTTAAAGGCTAGACTTTTTTAGATTCAAATCCCCGTATCCCCCGCCTCCCCCAGACTTTTGTTTGTTATTTTTTTGGGTCGGGAAAAGGTTGCCAGAGATCGCTGTTTTTGTGGGGAGGGGTTTTGGCTCATTGCCTCCCCAAAGAGTAGCAGGGGGCGTTAGCAAAAAACGCCCTCGTAAATTTGGGTTGGGTGGGATAGGAAATCAGGGGATCTAAAAGAAAAAAAGGAAACTTGAAAAAACTGTTAGTTTGGGGCAGTGGCAAAGCGCCCCCAACCGCCATATTGTGGCGGACCAGCCGCCCTAGGTTCGCGGGTCATTCTTCCACAGGGGCCCCACGGACCACAGCTGCCGGCCCAAACTCCCAAGGACCCGCCGCGGGCCTCTTCCATTTCCCCCCCGTGGAGCTGCCCCCCTGACAGACGTGGTGACGAGTCGCAGGTAGACAGAGGAGGAAGTTGGACGAGGCAAGGATAGTGGCAGTGTGAGGGCCCCCAGGAGGAACACCTTTTGGGCCAGGGTTTCCCCACGTGGTCGAAAAAAACTGAATACCATAACCCAAAAAACCCCTAATATCATTCCCCCCGCCAGATACCAAGACAGTAGGATCATAGGGATAATTAGAGAACGTATTTGGGTGTGAAGACTGTGTGTGGGGGGCTATTTTTTCTTTTTAGATTTTTTTTTTAAAAAAAATTAGTTAAAGGCCTTTTGTTTTTGTTTTTACCCTTTGGGATTATCCTGGACTGATAGCTTTTAGTGAGTCCAAAAAACCCCCAGTAAAAACAACTTTTTTAGGGGCGGTAAGTGGATTTTAAACTCACAAAAACCCCCCTTAAAAACCCTTTTAAACTTTATACCTATATATACATTCAACTTGGTAACCCAAGCTTCCCAACTTAGCAAACATGACTACTCCAACCCACAATCCATCTAAAATAACCAAAGATTTTGTGGCAGGTGTGTTTAAAGCACAAAAAGAATGTAATCTACTCTATTTAAAAACCCACGCTACCTTTACAGAGCTTTTTAGCAAAAAATTTACCCTACATAGTGTTGTGCCTCTACACTGAGGGTCATAAAAATAATGACAGGATGCTAACAGACACTTGGGTTTTCATTGAGGACAGTGATAAAAGGGGACGGAAAACCCAAAAAGGTGGTTTAAGCACCGAAGTTTAGATCCCATTATATGGGGTTTTCTAAACCCATATTACAAGGGGGAAATTAATGATAAACATTGTAATAAAAATTTAAAAAATCTTTATAAATTTTTCCCTTACCTTCGCTTTGTTTAACCACCATCTTTTTTTTGTGCCCTTTGTTTTGTTTTTTTTTTTTTTTAATTCAGGCTTTGCACTAAGGCAAGGGCCTCCCGGAGGCCTTTGAGTTTATTTTGAACTTGAGAGGGCTCTGATGGTTGGCTTCGCCCCCTGGTGGTGCAAGCAGGATTTTGGGACCCCCCCGATCAATCCCGGGGGGGAGAGGGGAAAACAACGATGATTTTAGAGGAGAGAGGGAGAAAAATAAAACAAAACGAGAAGGGCAAGGGGAAAAAGGGTTTTCTGGACTAAAATGTTGTGGTGGACCCGTAAAAACCTTTACCTCCACTATCTTTTGGGACAAAGATTAGAACTGACCAGCAACCGGCTTATGACTTCCAACATTTGTAGGCAAAAGTGAAGGCTGACGGCCTACACTCTACCTACGTCAGAGAGGATTTAGTAGATGCCCATTATAAAAATGAAAATTGTGAACAGCCTATGGGGGACGAAAAGGGGGAGAGCCAATAAATAATTTGGTGTGAAATTGTGTTAAGATGAAGACGATTGGGGTTGCCCCTCACTAAATTTTAATAAAAGTAATTTTAGTGAGTAATGAAGGATAGACATTTTTCTTAAAAATTATGATCAAATGGGGAAATTTAAGGTAAGTGGAGTTTTGTTGTTTCGTAAGGCAGTGTGGGAGGGGATGATGTGTAATGAGCCCGAGTTTATAGGGTTAGGATTTTTGTTTTGGGGGGTTAATGAAGCTGGTTAGGGAGGTTAATGCCGTTAACTTTTTTGTACGCAGCGATATCTTTCTTGTTATATGGTTTTAATTGATAGAGAGTGGTTATGCATGGGTTCCCTATATTTGGTGAAATTAGCGAAGTAATGTCTAAAAACGCTTTGGGATTTGAGATATAAAGATAGGGAAAAAAAACCCATGTTGACGAGTAGTAACAAAAACCCGATTTTCCCCGGGTATCGGATTTTCGGACAAAATTTCCGAGGTCCGAGGATATGTAGAGTCCAGACTTTTTTTTTTTGTCAGAGTCCCCTTCCTACCCGGGTCGCGGCAGCCGCGACACCAGAACTTATAAGGGCCAGGGCGAGGTGTAAAAGTCAATCGCAAATTTTTTTCTTGCTCTTATTAGGATGGGCATCCCCTTGAATTCATGAATTTTTGGGTGCTTGTGAGGTTTTACATCCTCGCCCCGGGCCCCTTTAATGTTCTGGTGTCGCGGTGCCGGACACCGCCCCCCCCCCAAACTCTCCCCCCATTTTCACATATTTCCTGTAACATCAAATCCTTTAATTTCTTTTTCCCTGGCTCTTGCCTTTTTTAAGATAAATAACATAATTTGCTCCTTTGTTAGGGCTTTTTGCCCCTCATTAGCAAAATGATAAATAACCAATGCGCGTCTGTTCAAAAATTCCCGGGGGAAGGGGGGGGCGTACTTTTTTAAAGCTTTGTCTTAATTACAAATGGGATCTGAAATTTCCCAAGGTCTTTATGGGGTGGTGTGCCTTAAAAAAGCTGCCATGGTAAAAAATTTTCTCTCGGAAAATCAGTAGGCGCATGAGTACATTTCTGAATTCCCGTATGGAAGCGCTGTTTTTATGGGTCCGAACAATGCTTTGGCGCGTGGTACTAACACCCATAAAGGGTATTGTAAATTTTGGTTAATTGGTATGGATGGGCTCCTTTTGGGGGATTTATTTTGCGCCCCCACCGGTACATGGCTTGTCTCTTCATCATCCTGTGTCTGCCCTATACATACCCAGTCGGTCTTGGCAGGTTAAGTGCCTTTACTTTGGGGCAAAAATGAAAAACCCTGTAACTTGGCAAAAACGGCCCATTTCCTAGCGATTTTCCCTTCCCAAAGGGGCTGGGGAAAATGGTTTCAACCTCGTCTTGAGGCCACCTGTAACCGGGCAATCGTTCAGCTTAAGAAAGGGCCCTTTGGGACGGGGAGTGTGGGTGGAATTGAAGAATATCATTTATCACTTCCAAAAATTTACCCGTTATCGTGTTTTCCGGTGCCAGAAAGGCGTTTGACAAGGTTTAAATTACTGGAAACTCTTTCATAAATTCCGCAGGGTCACTGGGGACATTGTTAATTATTAATGTACTGCTCACTACCAGGGAAATTTTTCTGTTAAAGGGGGGGAAATTTCCCTTTTCTGCCTTTATAGTCAAAAGTATCGGCAGGGGGGATTTTATCTCCCTACCCTTTCAATGTGCCACGGAATTTCAGTCCCAAACCCTTTTGATATAGGTATCGGCTGAAAAAAAATGAGGGGGGGGATCAACTCGCAAGCTAGCTGATGATATGGACTGCTCGCACCCCCGCAGAAGCTTTTTTTTTTTTTCAAAGGATTTTCAAAGGAAACACAAACAACAAAACCAAGGTCCTTTCATGGCTTTTGATTTTAAATACATACACTAAATAATAATAAAAAGAAAAGGTAGGAAATAGAAGGCCCCCCCACCCACCCCCCCTCAGCCGAAAATGGCCGGGGAAAAGAAATGTCCATGCAGTATAGAAAACGCAGGAATTTTTGAGGAAAGTTTAAAGCGTAATCTTGGCTAAATACACCCTGTTTTGGGGGGGTAAGTTAGTGGTGATAATAGGGTATGGTATGTGGTGGTGATAGAATCAGGCATGCATAATAGAAAAAAAGGAAACTTAGAAAACTCCGTTAGTTTGGTGCGAGTGGCAAAGCGCCACCAGCCGCCATATTGTGGCGGACCAGCCGCCGTAGGTCGCGGACTCATTCTTCCACAGGTGGCCTCCACGACAACAGCTGCCGGCCAACACATCCCACAGGACCCGCCGCGGCCTCTTCCAGTTCCCCGCCTGCTGAGAGCTCGCCCCACTGACAGACGTGGTGACGAGTCGCAGCGTGAGGACGAGAGGAGGAATGTTGGACGAGGCAAGGATAGCTGGCAGTGTGAGAGAGGCCGTCAGGAGGAACACCTTGGTGCCAGGATTTCCCCACGTGGTCGAAAAGCGTGAGATACCATAACCCTAATTAACCCCTCAATATCTATTCCCCAGCCAGATACCAGAGACAGTAGGTTATCATAGGCATAATTAGAGAACGATATTAGGGTGTGAATGACTGTGTGCTGGTGGGCTATTTTGCTTATTAGATTTATTGTAAATAAATTAGTTAAAGTGCCTTGTGTTTTTTGTTGTTTACCCTTGGTATTAATCCTGGACTGATAGCTTCATAGTGAGTCTCAAACAACCCGGAGTAAATGCAATCTTTTATAGGGACGGTAAGTGGAGTCTTAAGCTCACAAAACCCCCATTTAAAAACCTTTAAGCTTGATACCTATATCATACATATCATACATTAGTGTAACCTAAGCTTACCTAACTTATGCATAACCATGACTACTCCAACCTACAATCCACATCTAAAATACACCAAAGATTATTGTGGCAGGTGTGTATTAAAGCATCAAGAACGATATAGTAATCTACTCTATCAAAAACTCCACGCTCACCTTTACAGAGCTTTCTAGCAAACAGTTACCGTACATAGTGTTGTGCCTCATACACTGAGGAGTCATAACTAATGACAGGATGCTAACAGACACTTTGGTTTGCATTGAGGCACATGTGATAAGAGGGCACGGAACCCAATTAGGTGGTTCTAAGCATCCTGAACGTTTAGATCCCATTATATGGAGTATTTCTAAACCCATATTACAAGGGGGAAATTAATGATAACATTAGTAATAAATTTCAAAGATCTTGATAAGTTTTACACCTTACCTCTGCTCAGTATTACCACCACCATCTTTTTGCTTGTGCTCATTTGTTCGTTTTTTTTTTTTTTAATTCATGGCTATAGCACCTATAGGCAGTATGACCTCCACGGTAGGCCCTAGAGTTTATTTAGAACTTGAGAGGGCTCTGATGGTTGGCCTTCGCCCGTGGTGGTGCAAGCAGGATTTTGTGGTAGCCTTGCAGATGCAATGCCGTCGAGGAGAGGAAGACAACGATGATTGAGAGGAGAGAGAGAGATAAGAAATAAAGCAAGACGAGAAGGACAAGGGAAGAAAGGTTATCTAGGACTAAAATGTTGTGGTGAGACCCGTAATATACCTTTATCGCTCACACTATCTTAGGGACAAAGATTAGGAACTGACCAGCAACCTGGCTTATGACTTACACACACATGTTGTAGGCAAATGTAGGAAGGACTGACAGGCCTACACTCTACCTACGTCAGAGAGGATTTATGTAGATGCCTACCAATTATGAAAGATGAAAATTGTGAACACGCCTATGGAGACGAAGAAGGTGAGAGCCAATAAATAATTGGTGTAGAAATTAGTGTTAAGATGAAGACGAGTTGGAGTTGCCCACTCACTTAAATTGTAATAAAAGTATATATAGTGATGTAATGAAGGAATAGACATTATTCTTAAGATATTACCTGATCAACATGGGCAACTTTAAGGTAAGTAGGAGTTTAGTTGCTTGCAGTAAGGCAGTGTGGTAGGGTGATGTATGTGTAATGCAGCCGAGTTTATATTGTTAGGATGTTTTGTGTTAGGGAGAGTTAATGAAGCTGTGTTAGGGAGTGTTAATGCCGTTAACGTTTGTGTATCGCAGCGATATCTTATCTTGTTAGTATGGTTTTATATTGTATAGAGAGTGGTTCATGCATGGGTTACATATATTACGGTGAAATGTAGCGAATGTAACTGTTCTAATACAGCTTTGCATTATGAGAGTATAAAGATAGGGAATACCTATGTTGACGAGATAGTACACACAAACCTCGATTTCCCGGATATCGGATTTGCCGGACAAAATCCGAGGTCCGAGGATATGTCAGAGTCCCAGACATTTTTTTTTGTGTCAGAGTCCCATTCCTACCTGGTGTCGCGGCAGCCGCGACACCAGAACATTATAAGTGGCCAGGGCGAGGATGTAAAAGTCATATCGCAATTTTTTTCTTGCTCTTAATTGAGGATGGGCATCCACTTGACATTTCATGACATTTAGGGTGCTTGCTGAGGTTTTACATCCTCGCCCTGGCCACTTATAATGTTCTGGTGTCGCGGCTGCCGCGACACCGCCAACCCACCCCGAAACTCTCCACCCACTTATGCACATATTTCCTCGTAACATCCACAATCCTTGATATTTCTTCCACTGGCCTCTCTGCCTTGTGTAGAGATACACTAACTATAATTTGCTCCTTTGTTAGGTCTTTCTTGCCACTCATTATGCAAATAATGATAATTATACCAATGCGCGTCTGTTCAAATTACTCGCGGGAAGGAAGGCGATACTTTTTTAAATGCTTCGTCTATAATTGACAAGTGGCATCTGAACATTCCTCAACGGTCTTGATGGACTGGCTGTGCCTTAAACAAGCTGCCATGTGTAAGATATCTCTCTCGGAAGTCAGTAGGCTGCCATAGAGTACATTTTCTGAATTCCCGTATGGAAGCGCTGTGTTATGATGTCGCGAACAATGCTTTGGCGCGCTGTGTACATAACACCTATAATGGGTATTGTATATGGGCTATAATTGGGTATGGATGGGCTCCTTTCTGGGGCATTTATGTATGCGCCCCCCAGCCTGGTTACATGGCTCTGTCTCTTCATCAATGCCTGTGTCTGCCATCAGTACATACCCAGTCAGGTCTTGGCAGTGCTTATAGTGCCTTTACTTAGGAGCAAAGTGAAGGACCCTGCTAACTCTGGCAATTACAGGCCCATTGCCATAGCGATTGCCCTGTCCAAGGTGCTGGAGAAAGTGGTGCACCATCGTCTTGAGGCCTACCTGTATACACTGGACAATCAGTTCAGCTATAAGAAAGGCCTTGGCACTGGGATGTGTGTGTGGACATTGAAGAATATCATTCATTACTACACTTCCAAAAATTCACCTGTTTATCTGTGTTTCCTGGATGCCAGAAAGGCGTTTGACAGAGTTAATTACTGGAAGCTCTTTCATAAACTTCTCGTCAGGGGTACACCTGGGTACATTGTTAATTTATTAATGTACTGCTACACTACCCAGGAATTTACTGTTAAGTGGGGTAATTCCTTCTCGCTGTCCTTTAGTACTGTCAATAGTATTCGGCAGGGGGGATTTTATCTCCCTACCTGTACAATGTGTACACGGATGATCTCAGTGCCAACCTTCATGATATAGGTATCGGCTGCCACATACATGATGGGTGCATCAACTCGCTAAGCTATGCTGATGATATGGTACTGCTCGCACCCACTGCAGAAGCGTTTTTTTTTACAAAGGATTACAAAGGAAACACAAACAACAACATACCATTAGGTCCTTACATGGCTGTTTGATTTAACTACACTACACTAACTAGATAATAAGAGAGAAAGGATAGGAAAGTAGAAGGCTCCTCCCCACCCACCCATCCCTCCAGCCGAAGCTGGCCGGAAATGAAGTGATACCATGCAGTATAGAAAAACTGCATGGAATTTGTGAGGAAAGTTGAAAGCTGTAATCTATGGCTAAATACTACCATGTTTGTGGGGGTAAGTTTAGTGCTTGATAATAGGGTCATGTTATGTGTGTTTTGTAATGGTGGGAACACAGTGTGGAGGTTCAAGGGTGGTGCAGCAGCCTTGCCTGGCGCTTTCTTGGGAGGCAGCAGTCAATCAGGCCCCAGCTCCGTTCAATCCACTGCGGATTGTGTACTTTCCATGTAGGACGCCGTACACTATTAATGCCCCCTGCAGCAGTGACCCCTGGTACCTTAAATCCCGATGGTGGTCACTAACTGTCAGGGACCTTGCTGATCCACAGCCCGTCACGGGTCGAGAGTAGTAGTGGTAACCGTTAACTCGGGGCTATCTGTGTGTGTCATGAGGTCTAATGTAGTGTTGGTGTAGGCTCAGTGTGGAAGTTCAAGGGTGGTGCGGCAGCCTTGCCTGGCGCTTTCTTGGGAGGCAGCAGTCAATCAGGCCCCAGCTCCGTTCAATCCACTGCGGTAGTGCACTTTCCGAGTAGGACGCCGTACACTTTAGTGTCCCCTGCAGCAATGACCCCTGGTACATAAATCCCGATGGTGGTCACTAACTGTCAGGGCCCTTACTGAACCACAACCCGTCACCGGTCAAAAGTTGTAGTAGTGACCGTTAACTCGGGGCTGTCTGAGACGTGTGGGAGGGGTTGTGTAGATGCTACTCACAATAGTTTCACGCAATGCGAGTAAGCGTCAGAGGCCCGCGAGATCAATTTATTATTCCGAGATAAACAGTGACAACCGGGAATTTTATATGAAATATTTATCGAGGCAATTTTTAAATGATTCTATTGTATTTGAGTTTACTACGTCTGAGGGCAGCCCATTCCATACGTTTACAATACAGTTTGTGAAGAAGTACTTTGCCTCGTTCGTTACAAACCGTTTCCTGCTTATTTTAAATCCGTTGTTTCTAGTTGAGCTTGACCGGTCTAGCGTGAAAAGATATTATGGGATTACGTTCGTAAATCCTTTGAAGATTCTAAAGACTTCGATGAGGTCATCTCTTATCCTTTGTTTTGTTAATGGGAATAAGTTAAGTTCTTTGAGCCGATTTTCGTACGATTTGTTACGCAATCTAGATATCATTTTGGTTACTCTGCGCTGTATTTTTTCTAGTTTATCTATGTCCTTTTTATAATAAGGTGACCAGAACTGCACACAGTATTCTAGATGGGGGCGAACAAGCGAGTTAAAAAGAGTGAGTATCACTTTTGCAGATTTGAAACTGAAAGTTCGTCCAATAAAGCCAACCAATTTATTTGCAGTTTTTACTACCTCTATAATTTGGTTATTCGGTTTGAGATCTTTCGAGATCATAATGCCTAAATCTTTTTCTTTATCAACACTTGTTAGTTGGAAATCGTTCATCATGTAACTTTCATGAGGGTTTTTTATTACCAAAAATTTTTTAACCCCCCAGGGAACCCCCAAATTTTGGGGCCCGGGGTTTGGAAAATTTCCCCCGGGCCATGTTTTTTTCAGTCGTTATCCGGGGTTTAAGCCCTTTTTGTAGGGATTTGGCGCTGAGATTTTTGTAGTGGCTTTTTTGGTTTTTGGATTTTCGGTGCATCCGCAAATTTAGGGAATTCCTCCCAATTTTGATTCCCTCGTAAATTTTCATTTATTATACAGTCACCCAAACCCAAAAAATAACGGAACCTTTGGGGAAATTTTAAGGGACCCCCTTTTTTGGTAAAAAATTTTTTTTTTTCTTTTAAAACCCCTTTTTTTTTTAAAGACCCCCCCTTATCGGGGCCCGAAATTTTTCAACTCAAAAAAAAATTGATTATTTTCTCATTTTACTTTGGAACCCTTGGGGTTTTTAAAGGGATTTTTTATGAAATTCACATTTTTAAAAGATAAAAAGGAAAGGGCTACATGGTTGGTTGGGGTTTTAGATTATTTCTCATTTTTTTTAAACTTGTAGGAGGGGGGCCCCAAATTCAGCATGTATGCCAGTAAACGGTTTCCCCTTCCCAAAACATAGTCTGGTTGTGGTAAAATTTTTTCTCATTTATTTCACAATTTTTTTTTCCTTCATTTTTTTTAAACCCGGGGAAAAATCCCTCGTAAAAGGGAAAAATTGGGCCCTTTAAACGGCCCCACCCCCCCCCCCCCTTTAGCCCCCTTTTATATCGAGGTTTGCCCGGTTTTAAAGAACAGGTTAGGCCCGGGAAAACCCCGGTTTCCTTTGAGGAACGCCACTATTTCCCAAGGGTCCAGTCAAAAGGGAATTTTTCCATTTTACCACCCTTTTTTTACGTTTTTTGACACCCAGTTTTTACCCAAAATTCGAAAGTGGCCTGTTATACCGGGGGTTTTATTTTGCAAAGGGGGACACTTTTTTGGAATTTTGTCAAAGGGGTTTTTTTGAAAATCGGGGTAAACAAGTTTTAATCCCCTTCGTGTTGTCGTACATTTTTAATCCCATTTATTGTAAAAACCCAAGTAAGTTTGAGAAGAAAATGAGCATTTAAATTTCTGAACCCAAATGCTGCAAATTTCCTTAATTAGGTCTTTTTCTTCAAAAGAATTTAATGATTTTGCTCTTATAAAGGGATCTATTTTTTTCCCCAGCAACTGATTTTAAAAATTAAATTGGGCGATATTTTTGGGCTGCGCCTTGCTTCCTTTTTTAAAATATTTTTGTGAATTAGCTAGTTTCCATTCGCACGGTAAATTTCCGGTGAGTAAGGACTTAAAAATAAGATGGATAAGGGTTTTACTATTTTGTTCTTTGCTTTTTTTAATATTCGTGGCAAAATTTTGTCAGAACCAGGACTTTTGTTAATTTTCATGTTATTTATCGCGAGCAAAATGTCGCATTCCTGAAAGGTTAATGAGCTGAGGCAAGTACCTTTGTTCGGGGTTTTTTCGGGACGGGTTGATTATGCGTGGTGTTTTCTACTGTGAAGACTGATGCAAAAAAGTTATTTAGAGTATCCGCCATATTCACTTCATTTTCTGTGGGGTTCGCCATTTTTCATTTCCAGCGGCCCTATAAAGGAGTGCTGTGAAGTGTGGGCAGTGTATCCAGCTTCTTTCCTGTTATACAGGAATGAGGCAAGGGTGCGTTCCTGCCCCATCCTTTTCAACGCTTGTATGGACTGGGTATGGACAAGGTTGTAGGTCAAAGTGATTGTGGAGCATCCGTCGCAACACCAAAGATCACTGATCTTGTTTTTGCCGATGATGCAGCAATCTTTGCTGAGTCGCTGGATATCCTGGTGATGGCCTCTCGAGGCGCTGCACAGGAGGCAAAGCCTTTGGGACTTTTAGGTCTCCTGGCTTTAAAACCAAGTCCGTGTTTGAGACTTACTAGATGAAGCAGTACAGTCTGTTCATGTGTGGGCGAGGACATTTAGATCTTGGAAGTTTTACTACCTTGGTAGCGCAGTCCATAATGACGGCGGGTCACGTCAAGAAAACTTAACGGCGGATTGGGAAAGCCCACGGTGCCATGGACTCGCTCAGCGGGAGTATTTGGCATTGTCGGTAACTGTGCAGGAGGACAAAGATCCGATCTTCAAGTCGCTTGTGATTCCTGTCTTACTATATGGTTTTTGAGACATGGACACTAAATAGTGATTTGAAAGAGACGAATCAATGCCTTTGGAATAAGTGTCTTCGCAGAAACAGGTACCGATCACCCTGGTAAACATCACCGCCTTCGAGGTAAAACTGCGCTTGTGGGAGGCTCAACTGGCTGCTTGTCAGTTTATGCATTTTCCTCGTATTGCGGCTTGTGCACCTGATGACGTGGACCTGAACACTTGTGTTGGTGTTGTCACCTCTTTGCGGGAGGAGTTTGCCTCCCGTTTCACAGGTGTCAGGCCACTGGCTCCGGGCTTCAAGCTGTTCACCTCCCCCTTTGACTTCCCTGTGGACGAAACCGCTGCCCCCCTGCAGATGGAGTTGGTGGAGCTTCAGTGTAATGACGAACTGAAGGTAAAGTACCGTACCGCTTCTCCACTGTCCTTCTTCCGTGATCTCGTCCTCCCTTCTAACAAATTTCCAAATTACATTGAGCATGTAAAACGCATCATTGCCATGTTTGGCAGCACTTAATGTTGCGAACAACTCTTATCAAAAATTAAATATACAAAGTCTCGCATTCGCTCCCAGCTAAGTGACCGCCACCTCAATGACATTCTGCTCTTGTCTACCTCATCAATCGATCCAGACATTGAATCACTTCTCCATGGCAAACAGCACCAACCATCCCACTAATTTGCATGTCTCTTGATAAAACAGTTTTCTGCAGTCACTGATTTGCATGTTTTTCAATAAATTTCTAGTAATCTAGTCACTGGTTTGCCTGCTTTTCTACAATTTTTTTGTATACATATTGTAACAAACTGTTTTCTGCAGTCACTGATTTGCATGTATTTCAATAAATTTCTTGTAATCTAGTCACTGGTTTGCCTGCTTTTCTATATTTTCTTGTATATTGTTACAAACTGTTTTCTGCAGTCAATGATTTGCATGTTTTTCAATAAATTTCTTGTAATCTAGTCACTGGTTTGCCTGCTTTTCTATAAAAATGTTGTACACTGTCACTTTTGGGTTCTCTTTGGCACTCCGGCCCGCAGGCTACTACTAGAAGCTTTCTCTGGCCCTCGCACTGAAAAGGTTGCCGACCCCTGGGCTAGAGGTAACCATCAGATAGTTCGGACTTTCGGCTAATTCGACCCAGGTCTCACCCAATTACATAGTTCAAATTAGAGAGGGTTTACTGTATATCAAAATCACCCGATAGGAACAATTTATTCCTGGCTTTGTTTATCACTAAATATTTGTCTGAGGACTTGTACGAAAAGAAAGCATTTAATAGTGGAATGGGGTATGGAAGGGCGGTCATCCTGAAGACATGAAAGGTGTCAGCGGTAATTCCTCGTAAGGAATTAGTAAGTAGAAGCTCAAGTCTTGCAATGCAGTCCTTTTATGTACAACACGAATAGCAGCCCTGTGTAAACCTAGAAATTCTGGTTTAGGAAGAAATAACAGTGCATTTATTTGCTGAAATATCATCTAAAAGTGACAATAAGAAAGTATTTTTCTCGGGAGGCGGTGGCCGAGTGGTTAGCGTCTTGGAGAAGTGAGCTCAATGTCCCAAGTTTGAATCCTACCGGGGGCAACTCTTTCGACCTTCTTTAATGCGGTCGGCAAGAGCCTGGTATGGGAGCAGAAGACTTACGGACATTTATGAACCAATATTGAAGGCCAGAAATTTCACGTCCCATGTAATTTATAACATAGATCAAGTAGAGGATAACAATCTCACGTCTAATTTAATACAAGAACACATTTTCTCCTTCAACAAAAGATTTAAAAGAATACATTATAATATGAATGATTTTTTAATACATATATTAGGATATAATCTAAATGATCCAAGAAACAGAAGGAAATCAAGAGGTGCATTAAATATTGTTGGCTCAATCGCAAACACCCTTTTTGACACAGCAACAAAAACTGAAGACTTAGATTGATTTCATACACAATCGTTTGCATTCATTAGATACTTTCACTGAAGAGGAAAGGAAGATCTTCAATGTTCATTCCCAAGTCATTAATGTGACTTAAAGAATTTAATAATGTGCATCATGCTATTGAAAAATTAGAAACCGCTACTCGAGTTGGTGAGAAACTTCAAAATGACATGAAATTAAATATATAAAATAATGAAAAGTCAAAACTTATGTTAGAAACTTTACTACATGTCCAGTTGGCTCTGACATCCATTACAGCAGATCACACTAATTTGAGGATAGGATTGCAAAGCATGATGGAAACTAATGTTTCCCCCCCCCCATCTTGTAACAATTTTTTATTTTGTATATATTTTTTTTACGTTGGAGCCTATAGCACCTGTAGGCTTATGGAGAGTCGTGATTTTGGCCGATCTCGCCCATTAGTGGCGCAGGCTGGATTTTTATAGTGACACCTGTGGGGTCCCAAGTTCAAGTCCCACCAAGGAACAACTGTCAAATCCATCGTCGAGTGGCTGAAGAAACCCGCATGCAGCTATACCTGTTCTCCGACTGGGAGTGCGACGGAGGAACACTAGGTGCAGCGTGAGCCTGACTGAGCACCCGAACATCACAGAAAACGGGAACTTCACCTAAGACCACAGGAGTCACTATAAAAATCCAGCCTGTGCCACTAACGGGCAGGATCGGCTAAAATCACGACTCCCCATAAGCCAAACAGGCGCTATAGGCTCCAACGTAAAAAAAATATTAAAAAAAATTAGAAATGAAATTCTGCACTTCTTTGCAGAATTATGCCTAGCACAGGTAGCCATGTAGGCTTCCCCAAACCTGTGCCAGGCCAGTTGATTGGTTACTTGCTGTCAGAGTCCCCCTGACTCCTACTCTTAACTTCCTACCACTCTTCACTTGTGATGCAGCTTTCATAATGTCTTCCCTGTGTTTATAGATCTCGTACACTTAAGTTTTCTTAATCCCATACTCGTCCATGACCGACGACACAGACACCGGTCTAGTTTTTCTATGATTTTCAACTTCTGGCCTACCGTAGATAACACTAAAGTCGCCTGGACCACGTTTCTTTTTTATGTACAGACGTCTGGTGGCGTTAATACAGTTTGCGTGGATAATCAGTGCGCGCCTCCGAAAAGTGAATGTTTACACGTATGACGCACCATGTTTATAACAAAATAATGTAGAATATCAACACTTACTCTTGTAGTTAGTATTTCGTTGCGTAGCCCTTCCTCTTGATGACCCTTTGAAGGCGACGTGGTACACTGTCAGCAAGATTTTGAAGGAACTCAGGCTTAAATTCTTCCCAACACTTTCGGAGCTCCATTTCAAGCTTGGGGAGTTTAGAGGTGTCACGTGAGCGGAGTTTGCCTTTAATGATGGCCCAAAGATTTTCTATGGGTGATATATCGGGAGAATTACCTGGCCAGTCATCTATTCTCCCATCTTGCAGTCATCAACCCCACTGTATCACATCTCGAGCTGTGTGGCAGGATGCTCCATCCTGTTGGACAATCTGTGCCTGTGTCTTTTCAAAGCAGGCCTCCAGGTGGTCATTTAAAAGATCAAAATACACCACTTTCTTAACAGTTGTGTTCTTTGGGAAAATAACTAAGTTCCCAATACCATGAAAAGTAAAGCAACACCACACCATTAAACTGGGAGGGTGTTTTGTGGTCTTTCGTGTGTAGCGAGGCTCGGTGGGGTCTGAGCCGGGACGACGGTACACTTTTGCTGGTCCTCCTCCACCCACACAAAATGTGCTTTCGTCACTCCACAGCACAGCCCGCCACTTGTCGAGAGGCCAATCTCTGTATTTCTTTGCAAAGTGAAGCCTTTTCTTCCTTTGGCGGTCATTTATCAGTGGCTTATTCCGCGCCCGGTAACACCTGTAGCCAAGGTCACGTTTCAAAGTTTCCTGTACAGTACGAAGCGACACATTACCAAGAAGAGATGATTTTCCTCCTTCAGTTCTCTGGCTGTAAGGCTAGGATTGGCATCAAGCTGTCGCCTTAACACGCTCCTGGTTCTGTTACACGTTTTTTTTTGCTTCCCAGGTTGTTTTTTTGGGAGCGGGAGATTCACCTCTCCGCCAGCCTTAAATCGGCGGATCAAAATTTGCACTGTTCTAAGCTTTAGTCCTTTAAGCTTGCAAATTTCCTTATTATTGATCCCAGCCTTGTAAAGATCAATGATTGCTTGAATCGTTGTGCCATCCTTATGTTTTCCACCCATTATGTAATCCAGCAAAAACAGGCAAAAACACGGGATGTAGGTGAACGCTGCAGGCTATAAGTTCAAAATCATGCAAACTGTCAAACGCCTATGGAGGGAGGAGAGGGAGGGAAACCCTTCCTCCCACACACCGGTGAGTGTGCAAGATGATGTACGTCGCTGTCAGACATACGATTCATGCCTTCTGCATTTTTTTTATAGCTTGGGAAGCAACTTTAAATCTGCGCGGTAAATCTCGATGAACAGATTCTGGCGTAAAGATCATCCGCGCAAGCCTGTACTTACTTCCATGATTTCAGGAAAATTAAAAGGGGCTATCTGGAGAGTCTGTGTCATTTTTTCTTCATCTGTATCATATTATGGCTATTAATGAACAAATTACAAAAATATCACCAGAGTGGCGACCAACAATAAGGTCGCCAATTAGTGTTTATGTTCTGAGTGTCCTTCCGCCATCGTCATCGCGCGGAAAAAAAACGAGTAGGGAAATTTGAAACCGTATATACTTGCAGATACAAAGCATAAAACAGCGCTGAAACAGGGTAGATTACACAGTCATGATATAAATTACTGTGTATCATCTTCAGTGGCACATAAAAATCAGTAGTGATGCTATAATTCGTAATATATGGCGGCTGGCGACATTATTGCAGCTGGCAATTAAAGTATTATCTACAGTAGGGAACGTCTCACACGTTTTTGTTTTTTCTTGTGTCTTAGGCATGATGAATGACAGCCTAATCGCTCACAACACACACAAAAAGGTAACAGGAGCAACTAATGTAGTCAAAACATCGCAAGAGCAGTAGCAGAATTGAGGCGGCGGCGCTGCGGGTGGTTTTTGTTTACATAGGACGCTGGTCCACGTGCACAGACATGCACACTAACGGCAAATTGTTCTCCATTACGGAAAATTCTGTTTTAGGGAATATTCAAGACGAAAATTCCGTTATAGGGAATACACTAAAACTCTTATAACTCGGCATTGTATAACTCGGAATTTGATATAACTCGGCAAGGCAAAGACAGTCAGCAAAAACTTATGTATCTCGGCATGTTGCCGAGTTATAACTGCATCTCTTGGTTTACACTCGGCATATCATGCCCTCACAGCCTCTTGTGTGAACAAGTATACAGAAAGTCGGCAAAAAATAATGTATCTCGGCATATTGCCGCGTTATAACTGCATCTCTTTGCTTACACTCGGCATATCCTCAGTCGCATAAGTGTCAGCCTACGCACTGGTACCCGACCTTGCTCTGTATCCCAGTGCTTTGCCGTGTCACACCGTCACTTTTTCCGGCATCTTTTGGTATTTTTCTACCATTTGATGCCTGATACCGGGATTTTCTTTGGGAGCAAACGTGGAGTCGCGTATGATCGTCCTCTTGCCACCAGTACTGGCATCTTTGTTTACATCTTGGAGCAGCCAACGCTAGACTTGTACGAATTACAGGTTGCCAGACCTGCCTCTCTAATACCTCGCATAGCCGTATTTTACGGCTTATAACTTATAAGACACTGCATCTTGGAAGACTTATTCTGATTTTGGAAAGAGATTTCTAGGAAAAAATAAATAATAATAATCATATTTTCTCGTAAAATCTACCAATTTTTTCTAAGTAGGCTTCTTCTAGTGACCTCTACCGCTTAGTATACTATTATATTAGGCTTAGTATAGCTTGTATGTAGGTTTGTTTTGTTTTTTTCCTTTTGTTTGCGTTTTTCTCTACAGGAGCAGCCAGTTCAAAGGCCTGGCCTATGAAGAATAGGCCACAGTCTGTAATATCAAGATCAAGATCAAGTACCGCTTCGTACTAGGTCCTCTCATCTCCTCCTCTTCCTCCTCCTCCTCTCCTCTCCTCTAGTGTAAGCCGAAGCCAGCATCCAGGAAGGCGGGTCACAAACCCCCGGCTAACACCCGGTACCCATTCACTGCTGGGTGGACAGGGGCTCGGGGCATTTTCAGGGTACAGTGTATTTACAACATTTTAAATTTTTACACATATCCGGAGGGCATTTGCACAACTCTGCATATTGAATAACTCGGCAAGGCCAGAGCCCCTATCGTGCTGAGTTATAAGGGTTTTAGTGTATTCATAACGGAATAGAATTTTTCTGAGTTTCCACTATTGAGAATTCTGTTATAGGGAGTTTCCAATGTATATAATTTCTTCAATATGCATACACTACCCTCCCGAGTTTCACGCGATGCGAGTTTCGCGATCCTCGAGTTTCGCGCTGAGTCCTAAATTCTTACCAACCAGACTTTCGCGCATTATATCCCCGAGTTTCGCGGTTTTTTTTTTTTTTTGTGTGTGTGTGTGTGTGTGTGTGTGTGTGTGTGTGTGTGTGTGTGTGTGTGTGTGTGTGTGTGTGTGTGTGTGTGTGTGTGTGTGTATTTACCTAGTTGTAACATACAGGAAAAGAGCTATGCTCGTACTGTCCCGTCTCCAAATCTACTATTATCCAGTTTGCCTTTGAAGTCCTGAATACTACTTGCATTAATCACTTTTGCATCAAGGTTGTTCCAGGCTTCTTTGCTTCTATACGGGAAGCTGTATTTTTCTATATCCCTCTTGCATGTTGTCCTTTTCAATTTCTTCTCATGACCTCTTGTACTTCTGTCGTCCCACACAAACAGATCATTTCTATCAATTTTTTCCAGACCCATTGATGCTCTAGATGCTCTATACACTGCTATAAAATCTCCCCTTTCTCTTCTTTTCTCAAGTGTTGGGAGTTTTAGTCTTGAAAGTCTTTTTTCATATGTTAAATCTCTCAGGCTTGGAGCCATTTTTGTGGCTGCTCTTTGTATTCTCTCAATCTTCCTTATATCCTTCTTTTTATGTGGTGACCAAATCACTGCCGCATATTCCAACCTTGGTCGAATCAGAGATGTTATCAATTTCTTGATCATCTCTTCATCCAGATATTTGAATGCCATTCTTATATTCCTCAGCAACTGGTATGTATCTCCTGTGATCTTGTTTATATGCTTCTCTGGTGACAAATTGTCTTTAATCCATACTCCCAGATCTTTTTCGACCTTTGTTTTGATTATCCATTCGTTTCCCATCCAATACTTTCCTCTCTGTCTCTTTTTGCTACTGCCCATTTCCATCACTTTACACTTTTTGGCATTAAACTCCATTTCCCATATTTGACTCCATCTGAAAATCTTATCTAGATCCTTTTGTAAATCCTCACAGTCCTCTTTACTTTCTACTTTTCTTAGTAATTTAGCATCATCAGCGAATAAACTCATATAACTGTTTACTCCTTCTGCCATATCATTTACATAGACCAAGAACATCACTGGGGCCAACACTGATCCTTGAGGAACTCCACTTATCACACTGCACCATTCTGACTTCTGATCTTTTATTACTGTTCTCATCTCTCTGTAGCTCAAAAAGTCTTCCATCCACTTCAGCAAACCACCCCTCAAACCTCTTACATGTTCTAGCTTCCAGAGCAGTCTCTCATGAGGTACCTTGTCAAATGCCTTCTTTAGGTCCAAGTAAATGCAATCGACCCACCCTTCTCTTTCCTGTGTCACATCGATCACTCGCGAGTAAAAGCTCAATAAATTTGTTGTACATGACATTCCTCCTCTAAATCCAAACTGGCCACCTGCAAGTGTGTTTGTCTCTTCCAAATATTTCAATCATCTGTCCATCACAATTTTTTCACACATTTTTGCCACTACACTTGTTAATGATACTGGCCCGTAATTTAGTGGTTCTTCTTTGTCACCTCCTTTGTGAATTGGCACAATATTTGCTCTTTTCCAATCAAGCGGGACTCTGCTCTCCTTGAGTGAACTCTCAATTACACTATGTAATTTTCCTGCTAGTTGGTTACTGCACTCTTTCATTATCCAGTTCGACACTCCATCTGGACCAGGGGCTTTTCTCACATCTTGACTTTCCATTAGCCTTTTTACTTCTATTACGTCTACTTTTATGTCTTCCATTATATTTTCTTTTGCTATTATATTTTTCGTTTTAAATTCACTTTCTCTTGTAAATACAGTCTGTAAGCACTTATTCATCACTTCGGCCTGTTGTAATGCATCTTCATACACTATGCCTTCTACCTTCAGCTTATCTATTCCTTCCTTGTTTTTTATTTTTCCATTAATATATCTATAGAAAAGTTTCGGTTCATTCTTACATTTTTCTATTATATTCCTCTCATAGTTACTTTCTTCTTCTCTTCGGATTCTTACATATTCATTTCTAGTTGTTTTGTACTTCTCCCAAAGGTTGCTGCCACCTTTTTTCCTCCAACTATTCCATGTTTTTTCTCTTTCTAGTCTTGCTAATTCACATTTTCTGTTAAACCATTCATTTTTTTTCTTTTCTCTGGTAACTATCCTTGGAATATAACTATTTATTCCTTCGGTGTAAATTCGGATGAACTCATCCCATTTATTCTGGGTACTCGTTGCTGCATGGAAATTACTCCAGTCTGTCTCTCCGAAGAATGTTCTTAATCCGTCAAAGTCTGCTTTTCCATAATTGTATCTTCCTTTCTTATGTTCTTCTTTTCTCCCCTCCTTTTTGCTATAATTTATTTCAAATTCAATAAGTACATGGTCGCTCTTTCCAAGTGGGCACTGATAAATCATTTTACTAATTACTTCCAGTTCTTTCGTCAATAGTAGGTCTAGTCTTGATGGTTCTTCTCTACCTCTGAATCTTGTGTTCTCTTTAATCCACTGAGTCATGATGTTATTCATTACCAAATCCAACAATATACCACCCCTTGAGTTTTCTCCTCCTTCAGTATACCATTCTTCCCAGCAAACTTCTTTGCAGTTAAAATCTCCCATCAAAATTATGTTCTCACTATTTTCCATCGTATTCTTTAAACATTTGCTTGTGTCTATTATCATGTCTCCGTACTCATCTCTCCCCCAGGAATTTGTCTTAGGTGGAACGTATACGATTACTAAGTCTCTTATTCTTCCTTTTTTCATCACCAACCCTACCTTCAACACCTCGGCCATTCCTTCTCCTTTCTCCACATTTCCTACTACCACATCCTTCCTTGTTAACACCATTACACCACCTCCCTTTTTCTGGTTTCTGTTTCTCCTCCATACATTATATTGACCCTCCCCAACTGGCACATCCTCAGAATCACTCGGCTTCATTTCTGCTAGACCTAATATGTCTGGTTTCTTGGCTCTCAGGTAATCGTTTATTTCTGTTAATGTTGACTCTAGCCCATTTATATTTGTATACGATAATCCATAGGACCGTATGTATATGATAGGACCTGCCATCCTATTTCATTTTCCTTTGGACTGTCTTCTCTTACTCTTTCTCTTTTAGATACCACTTCTTCAGTTTTTGGTCTAAAACTCTCCAATAGAATTTCTGTTTTTCGTCTTCCGTCCTCAGTTCGTTTTTTGCTTTGGCTTCTTTAAACAGTACATTCAGACTGGCTCTTTCTTCCTCATTCATATCTTTTCTTATCCATATTTTCTTGTATTCTTCTGTCTTTGCCAGTTTCTATGCCTTAGACAATATATCTAGTGCTGTATTTTGTGACCTAAACTTAACTTTCAAGGGGCGGGCCCCTCCCTCTTCATATTTTCCTAACCTATGTATTTCTTCTATTTCTTCTACCTCCGAATTTTCTTCTACTACTTTAAATATTTCTTTTGACACTTTCTTTTCTTCCTCTTCTCTCAAGTTTTTCTTGGGCAGCACTTTCTCCTTCAAACCAAAAATGATGACACATTTCTTTTTGTCTACCGTATCTTTTACTAGATTCTCCTTTTGTTTCATTACTTTGACTACATTTTTGGTCAGATTTTTCTTTTCATTTTCTTGATCTTCTATTATCTGTCGTTAGTTGTCTTGTTCTTTTTCCTGTTCTATCTTCCATGTTTTTCTTTCATCTTTCATTTCCTCTTGTGTTATTTTCCATTTCTTGTGTACAGAGTACATTTCAGCAAGCATTTGCTCAACCTTTTTATCGTCCTGCTTTCCGTTTAGTTCGTCCACTCTATTTTTCAAAATTGAATTATCTTTTTTCAAAACGTACACTTTCTTTTCCATCTTCTCAAGTTTATCCATTAATTCGTGTACAATATTTTCCAACATTACAACTCTTCTCTGGTTCGCTTTCAGCCCCAATATGTCCTTTTCATTGCTGTTGAAGCCGTGGAATGGGGTCCCAGCTGATCAGCCCCAGCTGATCCGCCATTTTGTTTATCTTGTTTAAGTTTTATTTCACTTCCACTACTTATCACTTTTTTAGGTAAATCATTTGGAGACGGGACTTTTAAACTCCATCGCCCTAACCTATAGGTACTTAAGGTCTTTCAGCTTTCTCTGCGGGGTTGGTGGTCCCTGCATTCACCCAGCGCGTCCAATTGTTTGGGAGCCTTCCTCCTCCGGCCGCTTCTGTGTACACTCCAGCTGTGTGTGTGCACGTGTGTATGTATGTGTATGTATGTGCGTATGTATGTGTGTGTGTGTGTGTGTGTGTGTGTGTTTGTGTGTGTGTGTGTGTGTCTACAGCGCCGTTAGGCAGTGACCTACAGGAGTGGGATGGTAGGCCCTGGAGGTTAACTTGAGGGCTGTGATGGTTGGCCCTTGCCCGTGGTGGCGCAGACAGAATTTCTATAGTGACGCCTGTGATTAGAGGCTCATGCCGCCCCCCTGTGTCCTCAGATGCACTCGCAATGGAAGGTAGAGTTAATGGGCAGCGTGTGGGTGTTCCTAGGCCAATCAACGGTGCAGAGAAAGATTTTAAGTGGATTTTACAGCCCTCATCAAGGATCGAACTCGGATCACCGAGAACGCCACTCGGAGACTTCTTCTTCTTGTGACCTTTTCTGCTTAGTATCACTTTGTAGGTCGTCTGTCAAGCTCGTGCTCGAGCTTGACATATATCTTGACGCTAACCACTCTGCTACCGCGGACTCTTTGAGCTGCCTTGGTGGTGATAAGACGTTTGTGCTCCGGCTCCTCCAACGCAATATCACTGTCAATAACGTTTTTGCTAGCCACGTCACTACACTACGTGGTACTGTGTGCCTGGTTCTGCAGTGTGGTGCCTGTGCATGTCGGTGCCCTGGACCCCTGTTCCCGTGTTTGATGCCGCCGCCTGACGAAGCCGGCTGCTTGCTGGCTGACGTGGACGTCCACATGGACACCGCCTCCTCTGCCTCCAAGAGGTCCCGCTCGCTTTCCCCTTCGCCTGGTGAGACCCAACAGACTGAAAAGTCATGCAAAACTACACGCTCCTTCGCCGCAATCACTGCCTCACCCCCTCCCCGCGTTGCTACACCCACTGCTTCTGCTCCTGCTTCCGCCTGCCCTCCTTCCCAACCTACACGCCTCATCATTATCAGGTCAGCTGAGGGGCTCCGGTCCTTCATTAACCCTGGGAAGGTGTCCAGGGCAGTTTTTGGCTCCATCTTCGCCAAAAAGTTTGTGTCAAGCACTCTGACCATCACTGGGGCAGGCAGGGGTTTAAAGTTTGAGGTGGTCAACCTTGACAACCTTGCCCAGCCCCCAGAGTCTGTCACTACGCTGGGGGAGTGGTCCATGAAGTGCTGGGTGGCATCGGACGACGACCCGACCTACATGTTCGGGAGAATTTTCCCTATCTCTCCCGAACTGACAAAAGACGACATTCTGACTGGACTTACAGTGCTTGACGACTCCCCTACCAAAATTGTTGACACTATACGGCTCCCGGCTCACGTCCGGGACGACGGTCAGACGGAGGCTAACATGGCCATTAGAATAAAGTTTCGGGGCCCCCTCCCGGACCGGGTCTCCCTTGATTACGCCGTTTACCGGTTCCGACCCAACACCCTCCCTGTCCTCCGGTGTACCCGCTGCCTCCTATTTGGCCATGGTAATGCCACCTGCAGCATGAAGGTCCGCTGCAGTAATTGCAGCGGTTTTCATGTTGCAGAGGGGTGTGCCCGGCCGGTGTCCTGCCTTTTTTGTGGTGGTGACCACCGCCCCACCAATAAGCAGTGCCCGGCCTACCTCCAGGCGGTGCAAGTGCAACAGCTCCAGCACGAGGCTACTTACTCCATGTTGGACGTGAAGCGGAAGCTGAGGGGCATCCACCCTGGGACCTTCCGTCCCAGGGGGCCCCCAGCACAAGAGCTGTCCTCCCCTACTCGGCACCTTCCCTGCCTGCCTGCCCCTGCCAGTCAGCCTGCTCCCAGGCCTGCCCCTGCCAAGCCACTGAGCCCCACAGTTAACGTTGTCCAGATGGCTGCTGGTTGCGTCACCCCCACCCGCCCACCCACTGCCAGTGGATCCTCTTCCCAAAAACCCCAAAGACGCCGACTGTCCCCCCGGCACCAGATCGTACCCGCCCTTAAACAAGGGCACAGACCCGCCTTCCTGCCTGAGGGGCCTTATCGGGAGGATATGGAGGTGTCTTTCCATCCCCCTACCCTCCTATCTCCTAGTCCCCCACCCCGTCCTGTTCCTTCCCTGCCTCCACAGCCTCAGTCCCATGCCCAGCCGCCAGCAGCCCAGCAGCCCCTGCCCTCACTGGGTAGTGCTAGCCTTGCGCCGCCTCCTCCTTCTCAAGCCCAGCATGCTTCGGGCTTTGCATGGCCAGCCTTCATTAAGGGAATTGCACCCATTGCACTTGATTTCTTTAATCTCTTTATCTCAGGTTCCTGCCTTAGAGACTGCCTCATTCGATGCCTGCCAGGCCTCCTTACCTTCTTTATGTCACTCACGCAGTGAGTCCTTTACTCCCCTCCCACTTCATCTTCTGGAACGCCCGATCTCTGTACCGGAAACTTCCAGTCTTTAAAACCACGCTCTCATCATACACTCCTCTAGTTGTTGGTGTCTGTGAGACGTGGCTCACAGACGCATTCTCCCCCTCCTTTCCCAACTATGCTTCCTACAGGATGGACAGGGGGACCGGCGGGGCAGGAGGCGGCCTGCTTCTACTGGTCCACCGCTCCCTCTCTTCTAGCCCTCTCACTATCACTCCTTTCCCTGGAGGTGGCCTGGAGCACCTGGGGGTGACGGTTACCTTTGATACAGTTACCTTCAGATCCTTTTGTTGTACAATCCATGTTTAGATATCACCCTTCAGGAATTCCAGTACTTGTTCTCACAGCTTTCCTCCCCAGCTTTAATAATGGGTGACTTTAATGCCCATCATGACCTCTGGGAACCAGCCCTCCCCAGGAGCCGAAGGAACCGCTCGGGTCGGTCCCTCTCGGGCTTTCTGGCGGACAGTGCTTCTTTCTCTCTCCTTACTCCACCTGGCCTCCCTACCAGGACTGATCCAGTTTCAGGGAACCCCTCCACCTTGGATCTCTGCCTGGGCAATGGCCCCCTCCTCCTCACCACTGTCACAACTGGCTCTTACATGGGGAGCGACCATCTTCCAGTTATAATTTCCTTCCCTTCAATACCACCACCCCCTCCCCCTTCACGCAGACCTCGTTGGTCCTTCACCAAAGGAGACTGGGGCTCTTTTCAACCAGAATTAAATTCACTTACCCCTCCCATTACCCTCCCTTCATCAGACAAAATTCAATACCTCACGGTCACCTTGGTGGACGTGGGGTCCCACCACTTTCATTTAATCACTTCCCACCCCTCCCGCTCTTTCCGGGTCCCCTGGTGGTCCCGGAAGTGTGCGGCAGCCCTTCAGGCCAAACGCCACGCCTTTACTGCGTGGCGAAAGAACCCCATTCCCTTACTCCGTAGTCGTTTCTGTTTATTAGAGGCCCGATGCAAGCGTGTTATTCTTGATGAGAAACGTTCTGCATGGGCCTCCTTTTGTGCTTCCCTGTCCTTCTCCTCCTCAGTCTCCCGGGCTTGGTCCTTTTTCAGGAAGATGGTCCACCCTCAGCCCCCCTTCACTTTCCCGTTAACTAGTAACGGTGCCCTCCTCATCACCGATGCCGAAAAAGTTGAGTGCCTTGCCTCCCACATTCACACTACACTCGGCTCTCCAGACCCCGTACCCCCACCTGTGTTACCCCCTTCACACACCGGCCATACAATTAGCACTGCTATAACCCCCCAGGAGCTCTCCTCTGCTTTACACACACTGTCCGCTGGGAAGGCGGCGGGACCGGACAACGTCCCGAACGAGTTTCTTCGCCGCCTCCCGGGTGCTCTGGCCCGCCTCCTCCTGGACGTCTTCAACGCCAGCTGGCTGTCGGGGACGTTCCCTTCTGTGTGGCTTCATGCCATCACAATTCCTATTCTTAAGCCTGGCAAGGCTCTGTCTGAGGCTTCCTCCTATAGGCCCATTAGCCTTCTCTCTAATCTCAGTAAGGTAATAGAACAAGTAGTACGGCATAGGTTGACATGGTGGTTGGAACACAAACACCTTCCTCCATCAAACATGTTCGGGTTTCGTCCTCACCGGGGCACCCTGGATGCCCTGCTCCAGCTGGAGCACCACATACAGGAAGGATTTAACCACAAACAATTCACACTAATAGCCTTTATTGACATCAAAGCAGCTTTTGACACCTCCTCCCATAATGCCATAATTGAAAAACTTGCCCGCCTGGGACTGCATGGCTCCCCTCTCCACTGGGTTAAATCCTTCCTGTCTTCCAGGTCCTTCTCTCTGGTGATCGGGAACACCCATTCCAGCCAGGTCTTACCCGGTCACCAGAGGCGTCCCACAGGGTTCTCCTCTCAGTCCTGTCCTCTTCAACATCTTGCTTTCAGACTTTCCCTGCTCTCCATGCATACATGCACTCATCTATGCTGATGACATCTCTCTCATTTGCTCTGCTCCCACTATCCAGGAGGCTCAAGACCATCTTCAACGTGGGCTTGATGCCGTCCACTCATGGACCACCTGTTGGGGCCTGACGGTGAGTGCCCAGAAGTCTAGCCTTCTGTGCTTCACCCGAAGGCGTATTCCCAACATCCCGACGGTCGCCATTAATGGTTCCCCCATTTCATTCAAAACCCACCACAAATTCCTTGGTTTGCTGTTGGATGGCCCCCGCCTAACCTGGGGCCGCCACATACAGTACCTGGTGACCTCGTGCCTCAAGAGGCTTAACTTAATGAAGTCCCTTGCAGGGGTCAAGTGGGGTGCGGACAGGAATACCCTCCTCCACTTTTATTGTTCTTATGTCCGGAGCCGTTTAGACTACGGGTGCGAGGTTTATGGAGCGGCCTCACCTTCCCTCCTCCACAAGTTAGATGTAATTCAGAATTCAGCCCTTCGCATAGCTTTAGGGGCCTTCAGGTCCTCCCCAGTCACAGCCCTTCAGGCGGAATCCTCCCTCTCCTCCCTGTCACACCGACGCTCCACCCTCCTTGTCCGCACCTACACCAAACTTGCCTCCTCCCCTAGCTGCCATGCCCTCCACTCCCTCCTCCTCCGACACGGTAGGGAACCACTTCATGGCCCCCTGCCGTATCAAGCCCACACACCTTTCGTAGAGCGAGCCCTCTCCTTCTTTGCTTCTATCCGGGTGACTCCCCCCTCCTTTCGCACTCTGGAGAAGACCTCTCCCCTGGGCCCTTGGTTTCCTCTCTCTTCTCTAATTTCTCTGTCCCTTCACACACCTACACCATGGTCCAAGGCTGCCTGTCCAGTGCAGGGCAGGTACCTTTTTTACTCCCTCCTACACACCCGCTACAGAAACTCCCTCCACATTTACACCGACGGCTCCCGTCTGCCAGCCCCTCCATCCGTCGGTGCGGCAATGTATGTCCCGGCCAGGTCTCTTGCCACCGCCTGGAGGTTGCCACCCACTGCCTCCATCCTCACGGCAGAACTTTTTGCCATCAGGGAGGGCATCAAATATGCCACCACCGTGCCCCCCTCCTGTGCTGTAACCATTTTCACTGACTCCCTCACAGCCCTCCAACTTCTCCGACGTCACCGCCCTCACACTCACCATGCCCTTTGTTTTCACATCCACCACCTCTTGCTTCACTTATCCTCCTCTGGCCATGTCATCCACCTTCAGTGGGTGCCCTCCCACATTGGTGTCAGGGGCAACACTGTGGCCGACAGGGCGGCAGCAGAGGCACACTCCCTCCCCTCTCCCATAGACATGACCACAGACCTGACTGATTCACTGACTAACCTTCAGACTACGTGCAACCAGCACTGGGACACAAAGCTGACTGACGCCTTACAATACACTTTACTTGGACGTATACGACAAGACACACGACACCACTGGTGGACCCACTCCCCCAGCCGTGCCCTGGACACTGCAGTCACCAGACTAAGGATTGGCCACACCCGCCTCAACGCCCACCTACACAAACTGGGCATGACTGATGACCCTCACTGCCCCTGGTGCCCCACATACCCGGACACACCTGAACACCTCCTCCTGCAATGTCCTCGTCACCACTCCCACCGCACGGCACTCCTCCAATCTCTATCCCCACTCCTCCTCCGCAGGCCAACTCTAGCTGACCTCCTGGGTGGCTCTCCAGACCCCGGCTTGGCCTTCAAAATACTCAAACACACCAGGACCTTCCTACACAAGTCGGGCCAACTGCACAGGATCTAACCTGCTAACCCATCTGCATACTGCACCTTCGGGGCACTAGAGGCTGTGGCACCACAGCCTGCACGGCCCCTTCAAACCCCCAACAACAACTCTGCTACCGCCTCCCATAAGAGACGTACGGGACACGTCTTCCTTCCTTCCTGCTTAGTATAGTATTATAATAGGCTTAGTATAGCTTGTATGTAGTTTTGCTTTGGTTTTTTCCATTTGTTTGTGTTTTTCTCTACAGGAGCAGCCGGTGTTGCATAAGATAGGTAACACCTCAAAATAAGTAGCACCTTACCTTACACCCCCGCCGTTCCTTACTTATTTACCACAAAATACTCCTTTATAAGTGATTAACCATGACGTGTGTGGTACTGTGGTTTCTGGAGGTACTGGAGGAGACAGGAGAGAAGAGAGGAAGGCATTGTGACAGTGTTATTGCCGTATAACACTGTCACACAACCATCAGCTGACAAGATATGTGTCAAGCTCACTCACTCAGACCAAAACAGCATCCGCTGGGTGACTCCCAACTCAAGCTCAACCTCAAGCTCCTCTCCTCCCTCCTCTTCTCTATGTAGTGTTGGCCGAAGCCACCACCCAGGGAGGCGGGTCACAAACCCTAGGCTAACACCCAGTACCTATTCACTGCTGGGTGGACATTTGGGGCATTTTCAGGATATTTTTTGGGGGAAAAATTGAGTCTTATAAGCTGTAAAATACGGTAGGTACGCAGCCCTCAAGTTAACCTCCAGGGCCTACCATCCCACCCCTGGAGGTCACTGCCTAACGGTGCTGTAGGCACACACACACACACAGAAAAAAAAAAAAAAAAAAAAAAAACTCACCGGACTAAATAAGCATTTTTACTGTGTTTTCAATACCTGAGTTTCGCGATCCGTGAGTTTCGCGCTATGCCTCCGGAAGAAAGCAGGCGCGAAACTCGGGAGTGTAGTGTATACAGAAAACTCTCGATAAACCAAACGGCGTTAAACCGATTTTTGGATAAACCGAATGCAGCGTTGCCTTTGAACAAGCCTCTGACAATATGAACTCTAGTTTGGCATATGCAACGATTGGTGAGCCGACCAAACATGTTGGCCGACCCGTGTGTCTCAGTTTACACTCAGCCTTCATTGTGTGTGGACTACTCATTCGTGAGCTCTCTCGTCCCACGTGTTAGTGTAGTATTTACCTGCCTATGTAGAGTACTTACCTGCCTACTTACAGTACGTTGTGTGTGGTTACTCGCTCGCGTGCTCTCTCATCCCGTCCACAAAATTAAATTTTACTCTACAGTACTGTACATACAGTTAACTTTGTTTGAACACGTATGACCGAACGACGACGCCGAACAGAATTCGGTTTATGAGGCGGACAACCGATTCCCCTAAAGGACAACCCTTCCCCCCAATTGGTTCGGTTTATCGAGGGTTTACTGTACGTTTTAAAGGTTACGCAGAAGTGGATTAATACTGCACAGTGCACACACAGTATGAGCAAAAAAATACATAGAAAAAGTAGGTGGTAAAGGTGGTAGCGACCGCGCAGTTCTCGTCTATTATAACCAGATATGACTGCGTTGTTAATACGAACCTTTACCGGGCAAAGTATTTGGTAAAGATTCGTTTTTGTGACCCTCTCCTTTTTCAGACATAACAATTTTTTTGATAGATTTTGATGTGTTTTGAAACACCTTAACCTGTTTTTCTTGGCAATCATTAGATTTTTTTTTACCCTTTTGACCTCACCTGTGAAAAACTAGTGACTTCCAAGAAAAACAAACTTCAGATTCCAAAACACATAAAAATCTACCAGAAATATATAGGTAATGAATAAAACTAAACTAAACCTAACCTAACCTGGCTGCTGTCCTTGAAGGCGCCTGGAGAGGCACCCGCCCCACAGAGGGCAAAGTATTCAATCTTNCCAAACCCCCCCCTTTAACCCCCCCCGGCCTTTCCCAAAGGGGGAGACGTTAACCGGTCGCACTGGGGTCTTCCTTCCCCCCTTCCTGTCCCCCTTAAAAGTCAATTTTTTTTAGTATTATTAAATAGGCTTAGTATAGCTTGTATGTAGTTTTGTTTTTGGTTTTTTTCCATTTGTTTGTGTTTTTCTCCTACAGAGCAGCCGGTGTTGCATAAGATAGGTAACACCTCAAAATAAGTAGCACCTTACCTTACACCCCCCGTTCCTTACTTATTTACCAAAAAAATACTCCTTTATAAGTGATTAACCATGACGTTTTGTGGTACTGTGTTTCTGGGAGGTACTGGAGGAGACAGGAGAGAAGAGAGAAGGCATTGTGACAGTGTTATTGCCGTATAACACTGTCACACAACCATCAGCTGACAAGATATTGTCAAGCTCACTCACTCAGACCAAACAAGCATCCGCTGGTGACTCCCAACTAAAGCTCACCTCAAGCTCCTCTCCTCCCCCCTCTTCTCTATGTAGTGTTGGCCGAAGCCACCACCCAGGGAGGCGGGTCACAAACCCTAGGCTAACACCCAGTACCTATTCACGCTGGGTGGACATTTGGGCATTTTCAGGATTTTTTTTGGGGAAAAATGAGTCTTAAAAAGCTTAAAATACGGTAGGTACGCAGCCCTCAAGTTAACCTCCAGGGCCTACCATCCCACCCCTGGAGGCCCACTGCCTAACGGTGCTGTAGGCACACACACACACACAGAAAAAAAAAAAAAAAAAAAAAAAAAACTCACCGGACTAATAAAGCATTTTACTGTGTTTTTCAATACCTGATTTCGCGATCCGTGAGTTTCGCGCTATGCCTCCGGAAGAAAGCAGGCGCGAAACTCGGGAGTGTAGTTATACAGAAAAAAATCTCGATAAACCAAAACGGCGTTAAAAACCGATTTTTGGATAAACCGAATGCAGCGTTGCCTTTGAACAAGCCTCTGACAATATGAACTCTAGTTTGGGCATATGCAACGATTTTGGGGAGGCCACAAACATGTTGGCCGACCCGTGTGTCTCAGTTTACACTCAGCCTTCATTGTGTGTGGACTCTCATTTGTGAGCTCTCCCCGTCCACGTGTTAGTGTAGTATTTACCTGCCTATGTAGAGTACTTACCTGCCTACTTACAGGTACGTTTTGTGTGGGGTTTCTCGCTCGCGTGCTCTCTCATCCCGTCCACAAAATTAAATTTTACTCTACAGTACTGTACATACAGTTAACTTTGTTTGAACACGTATGACCGAACGACGACGCCGAACAGATTCGGTTTATGAGGCGACAACCGATTCCCCTAAAGGACAACCCTTTCCCCCCATTGGTTCGGTTATCGAGGGTTTACTGTACGTTTTAAAGGTTACGCAGAAGTGGATTAATACTGCACAGTGCACACACAGTATGAGCAAAAAAATACATAGAAAAAGTAGGTGGTAAAGGTGGTAGCGACCGCGCAGTTCTCGTCTATTATAACCAGATATGACTGCGTTGTTAATACGAACCTTTACCGGGCAAAGTATTTGGTAAAGATTCGTTTTTGTGACCCTCTCCTTTTTCAGACATAACAATTTTTTTGATAGATTTTGATGTGTTTTGAAACACCTTAACCTGTTTTTCTTGGCAATCATTAGATTTTTTTTTACCCTTTTGACCTCACCTGTGAAAAACTAGTGACTTCCAAGAAAAACAAACTTCAGATTCCAAAACACATAAAAATCTACCAGAAATATATAGGTAATGAATAAAACTAAACTAAACCTAACCTAACCTGGCTGCTGTCCTTGAAGGCGGCCTGGGAGAGGCACCCGGCCCACACAGGAGGGCAAAGTATTCAATCTTGCCTCGACTTACAAGTAAGGTAGAACCGAAATAATACCAAATAAATAACTAACCAAACCTGGTAAAATTCCTTGAGTCCTTTACCACCCTTGGGTCTCGCAAGGAGGTTATTGGTGTGATGGTCAAATAGCCTGGACAACCGCTGGCCAAGCGGAATATCAGTTTGTTCTAGTGGTACCCCGCCCGCCTCTGGTGGCATGATGTCTATGCCGTGTGAGTTCAAGCCTCACCAAGGTCAATATATAATTATGGGAAATAAGATTTATTCCCCGAATTGTGGTGTAACCCTGTCAGTTAGTCTGTGAAAGGATTCTTCTGACAAGATTCAGAAGGGATAATTAAGGACCCAGGGCAGTGTTGGTCTTACTTACATACCGCCTATGGATCACTACGTACATTGGTTCCCTGTTTGAGCCTCCATGATCAGTGATTACATCCTTATTACTCATAGTCATGAAGACTGCAACTCCCCCTTCGGCATTCCCTTCAGAATAACCTCACAACGACAGAAGAGAGAAGAAAGTAAGGCTGACAGTACAGGAAGCTCACAGAGAATGTTTCTTAGAATCCAATAAGGTAAACAGAAACCATACACCCAATTGTGTAGGGAATACTGGTCCTAGTGTAAAAGTCCCTAGTACCAAGAAATCTAAGTTTCGTCCTCAAAATTGGTTATTGCCCAATAAAGAAAATTTACCGCTTGGAGCAGTGTTTAAGCAGTTTTGCCTTCAATCTTCCCAATCTTGCCTTGACTCACAAGTAACAGGAGGCAAAGTATTCAATCTTCCCAATCTTGCCTTGACTCACAAGTAACAGGAGGGCAAATTATTCAATTCTCCCAATTTTTGCCTTGACTCACATGTATCAGGAGGGCAAAGTATTCCATCTTCCCAATCTTGCCTTGACTCACAAGTAACAGGAGAGCAAAGTATTCAATCCTCCCAATCTTGCCTTGACTCACAAGTAACAGGAGGGCAAAGTATTCAATCTTCCCAATCTTGCCTTGACTCACAAGTAACAGGAGGGCAAAGTATTCCATCTTCCCAATCTTACCTTGACTCACAAGTAACAGGAGGGCAAAGTATTCAATCCTCCCAATCTTGCCTTGACTCACAAGTAACAGGAGGGCAAAGTATTCCATCTTCCCAATCTTGCCTTGACTCACAAGTAACAGGAGGGCAAAGTATTCAATCTTCCCAATCTTGCCTTGACTCACAAGTAACAGGAGGGCAAAGTATTCAATCTTCCCAATCTTGCCTTGACTCACAAGTAACAGGAGGGCAAAGTATTCAATCCTCCCAATCTTGCCTTGACTCACAAGTAACAGGAGAGCAAAGTATTCAATCCTCCCAATCTTGCCTTGACTCACAAGTAACAGGAGGGCAAAGTATTCCATCTTCCCAATCTTGCCTTGACTCACAAGTAACAGAGAGCAAAGTATTCAATCCTCCCAATCTTGCCTTGACTCACAAGTAACAGGAGGGCAAAGTATTCAATCCTCCCAATCTTGCCTTGACTCACAAGTAACAGGAGGGCAAAGTATTCCATCCTCCCAATCTTGGCTTGACTCACAAGTATCAGGAGGGCAAAGTATTCAATCTTCCCAATCTTGCCTTGACTCACAAGTATCAGGAGGGCAAAGTATTCAATCCTCCCAATCTTGCCTTAACTCACAAGTAAGGTTTATAGAACTGTCGCCGATAGGAACTCTCGATAAAACAGCAACCAAGAACTTTCGCCGACAATGGAACACTCGCCGACGTGGAAATTTTCGGCGAAAGTTACACTTGTAATAGATGAAAAGGAAGAATAAAGGGTTAAACAGTATTATTCCAGATGAACACCAAATTCACTTTGGTGGACAAAACAATTTTTTCTGGTGAGTTTTTATGTTTTTTTAATTAATATGCTAACCGTTTATGTCGCAAATATATTTGTTTTAGGTAAAGGTATAGGTATAGGTAAGGCATAGGTGGGCGCGATAACAAAAAAATTTATCACGATAACCGATAAATCGATAACGATAACCTTATCGGCGATAACCGATAATCGATAAATCCAAAATTCCGATACTAGCGATAACGATATTGATATTTTAAATAAAAAATCTTAAATCGCCATCACTAATTCAATACTATAATACTATAAAATAGTAAAGCACTACTAAATTACAATAAAAATAGGATCAGTTTAGAATAGGGGCGTAAGTGTTCAAAACGTTAATAAACGGATATTAAAGAATAGCACCAAATAGTACATACATTCATATACACGTGCACAAAAAATTAGAACGGAAGAAGCACGGGAACATAGGGGAAAAAATCATCAAAGAACGCGTAAAACCAGGAGCGCGCAGGAGCAACACCTCCCCGTCCGACAGCTGGTGAGAGACTGAAGCTGAGCGAACGTTTTGAGAAGACGTCATGACGGTTAGCTGGGTTTAGACCGTTGTTCGGTTCCCAACTCGGACCTACCTATTTCTGCCTTCAAGGCATGCGTGGCTCGCCTCTGTGCTAAACTGGAACCAAAAAATTAAATTATCGATTATTGCTAGTTTGGAACCCAAAGTATCGGCGATACCAATGAATCGATAACGCGGGCAAAAATATATCGGATAATCGATAACCCGATATATAAATTATCACGATAATTTATCCCGATAACGCCCACCTATGAGGTTAGGTATCATCTAATTAGGTTAGGTATAAGTTAGCAGTGTTTTCATTTTCTTTTAAAGTAGGAGTTGGAATGAAAAAAGTAGGAGGTGGAGATTGATTGAAAGCCGAGCGAAGCGAGGCGCTGCCTGATAGGCCGGGGGTCCGGAAGCCCACACCTTTGAAGGTGTTAAAATATGAATTCTAGCTGTTTTTCAGGGTCAAATTCACTCTTTTTATAAAAGTAGGCGGCGCAAGTTTACAAGTAGACCGGTAATTGCGCCGTCCGCCGCCTTATTTTGAAGACACTGGGTTAGGTTACGTTGGGTAAAGGTTAGGTTCAATTTGTTTTTTTCAATGTTTTGTCACTTTTGTTGGAAAAAAAAGTAAATAAATGATTTGTGACAGAAACGGTTAGCAGATTAATTCAAAACACATCAAAACTAACCAGAAAAAAATAGTTTCGTCCACCAAAGGAAGTTCGGTGTTCATCTGGAAATTTACCGGTTAAACATTACCGTACCTTACTGAATAAAGGCTATTTCATTATTGGACACCACATTTTTGGCTTGTCCCCCCCCCTGCTCATTCACTAACCCAAACTGGGGTAAATTTCCAGATGAACACCGAACTTCCTTTGGTGGACGAAACTATTTTTTTCTGGTGAGTTTTGATGTTTTGAACTAATCTGCTAACTGTTTCTGTCACAAATCTTTTTTTTTTTTTTTTTTGCAAAAATGACAAAAAAATATTTGAACCTACCCAAATCTATACCTAACCGGTAAATTTTTACGATGGCACCAAACTTCCCTACACAATTGGGAGCATGGTTTTTGTTTACCTTATTGTATTCTAAGAGACATTTTCTCATTGAGCTTTCCGTCGCAAATCAATAGTTTCGGAGATATAGAATTTTAGGTGGGGGAAGAATACGTCTCCTTGTTTACAAAATGCCTCCCTCTTCCTCTTCTTGTGACCTGTATCGCTTTTGTTTCGGAGGCGCACCCGTGGCTACCTTACCTAACCTAACCTGACCTGACCTGACCTGACCCTTACCTTACCTTACCTTACCTAACCTTACCTAACCTAACCTAACCTAACCTTTAACCTCCTAACTGGGTCCAATAATAAAAAATATTAATAAAATACCAAACAAAAGCGATACAGGTCACAAGAAGAGGAAGAGGGAGGCATTTTGTAAACAAGGAGACATATTCCTCCCCCCACCTAAAATGTTCTATATCTCCGAAACTATTGATTTGAGACGGAAAGCTCAGAGAAAATGTCTCTTAGTATACAATAAGGTAAACAAAAACCATGCTCCCAATTGTGTAGGGAAGTTTGGTGCCATCGTAAAATAATACCACCCAACCTAACCTAACCTTTACTTATAAAAAAAATAAAAAAAAAAAAAAAAAAAAAAAAAAAAAAAAAAAAAAAAAAAAAAAAAAAAAAACTTTGCGACAGAAACGGTTAATAGATTAAATCAAAACATCAAAACTCACCAGAAAAAAATAGTTTCGTCCACCAAAGTGAATTTGATTCATCTGGAATAATACCCAAACAGGACATTGAAATACTCAACCTAACATAACCACATAACCTACCATAGATAACAGTGAAGTCGCCACCTGCAGTGAAGTCGCCAGGTGCCAAATATTACGAATTATAGCATCACTACTGATTTTTATGTGTCACTGAAGATGTTACACAGTAGTTTATATCATGATTGTATAATCTACCCTGTTTCAGCGTTGTTTTATGCTTTGTATCTGCAAATATAACTGTTGCGCATTTTGCTTCTCAAGTTTTTCTTCGCGCGATGACAGACAGTAAACAGTAACTTTTCGGGCGACAGGACACAGAATTGACAGATCTTTCAAACTTGAATAGAATTTATTTATACGCTGGCAGAGGAATTTTTTATATATCCAAGCATCTTCTGCAGCTAATATATATAGAGACTTGTTTTACTTTACCTCTAATTTCCCTGAATTCCCCAGAGTGGCGACTCAACTGTTGGGTTAAAATACTAGCTGGCGACTTTACTGTAGTAGGTATAGTGAGGTCGACACTCGGTTTTATTTTTGTAATTTGTTCATTTATAGCCCTAATATGACACAGATGAAGACACAAAATGACACAGACTTTCCAGATAGCCCTTTCTAACTTTCCTGAAATCATGGATGTACAAATGTAAGTATTAACGCCACCACACGTCTGTAAATAACAAAGAAATGTAGAACTGGCGACTTCACTGTTATCTACGGTAGCCTAACTGTTCAGGCTATTGCTGGTGTTTCATCCCTGAATGCAGAAACACGGGGAAAGTTAAATCATATGCATATATTGGGCGCGGTAATATTAATATCAAGAACTGGAACTACCCCTGAAAATAGGAACACTCATCGTCGTGAAAAATTGGAACACTCGCCGCCGTCCGCGAGAATTCCTATCGGCGACAGTTCCAGGTACCACAAGTAACAGGAGGCCAAAGTATGCAATCCTCCCAATCTTGCCTTGACTCAAAGGTAATAGGAGGGAGAAGAATTATTAATTGCCTTCAACTTCAGGTGACAGGTCAAGGAACCCAATTCTACCCAACTTGTTTGATGATGTTTAATGTTTTGATGTTTGAAGAATTTCGTCAGTTATCGACGCAGCTGAGATGGATCTCCACTGTAACCAGACAGTTCTCTTCAGACTAGTCGGAGACTCCCCCTAGAGAGCTGTCGGTAATTATGGAGGAGATTTTTCACGTTCGTTTTCAAGACACCAACTACTTTTTCTTGGCCTACAATAGGTGCTTGTTCTAAAGGTGCTAGTTTTTTTTTTGCGCAAACCAAAAACAAAAAAAAAAACAAAAAAAATGGAAAAAAAAATTAAACCAAAACCTTACCTCATGTTTTAATAAAACCTAACCTAACCTAACCTAACCTAACCTAACCTAACTTACAGGTTTTAAAAAAACCAAACCAAACCAACCTTAACCACAAATATACATTTTTTTTTTTTTGGGTTTGCGAAAAATAAAATTTTGCACCATTAGAACAAGCACCTATTGTGGGCCAAGAAAAGTATTTTGGTGTCTCTGAAAACGAACGTAAAAACTCTCCTCCATATTAACCGAGCTGTCTCTGCTAGTGCTCTAGTGTTGGCCGAAGCCAGCACCCATTCACGCTAGGTGGGCAGGGGCTCGGGTACCCTTCACTGCTGGGTGGGCAGGGGCTCGGGTTTTAAAGAAACAGCCCAACTGTTTCCGCTCCGCCCGGGGATCGAACCCGGGACTTCTCGGTGTGAACCGAGCGTGCTAACCCTTTACACCACGGAGTACCCAAGTTGGGTACTCCCAACCCCACCCAAATCTCTGAGTTGTTTGGGCAACTAATGAAAAAATTGGTAACATTTTACTGTATAACACAAATTTACGTTAACAATCACATTTCCTAGTTTGTTTTATGTAGTCTGGGATGTCTGCCCTGGGAGGAACTCATGACATACAGGTGATTGAGGTGAGCATTAAACTAACAGCCGCCGATGTGTTCCCAACTTCCGCCTGAGTTTGATCTTGATCTTGATTTGGGGAAACACCCAGCGGATGGTGTCGGTGAAGCCCCTTTTGGGCCGGCGTTCTCCCACACGCGTAATCTGTTGGAAGTGAAGCAAAAAGAAGGGGGGGGGGGGTAAAAAACAGCCAGGTGTTCCCTCCCCTCCCGGCACCACACCCACACGGGTCCCCATCACTGAGGGGCCCCTGTCCCCTCATTCTCTCTTTCCCACGTGCTCTTTCCCAAAAAATTCTCCAAAAATTCTTTTCACTCTCAATCACACGACTTCAGTTCAGTTCAGTTTGTTAGTCGGGAGTCAGGCCTTTTTCAACGGCACTCCCTGACGTGTTTCTTCTTGCTGTCTGGGTCTTTAATTAGTTTTCTTCTCTATTCTATCTTATTAGTTTTTCTTCTTTTCTTTCTTCTTATTTTCTCTGGTCATCCAAAACCTGTTTTATTGTTCTTTTTGTTTCTTTCCACATTCCCCTCTCCGAACAAATACTCCCCCACTATATCCTCTTCCTCCTCTAGGTAAGGTTGTTGTAGCCTCACACTTTTCTTTCTTTCATTACTGTAGGGTGGACACCATAGCAGAAAATGTTTTAAGTCCTCCTTTTCCGCCCCACAAAAAATCACAAGTTATTTCTTCTCCCCAGAACCTTCCCTTTTGTCATTAGTTGTAGTGTTTGTCTGTGGTGCCAGGGTTTTTATAGGTTGTTTCTGATACCTTTATATTTAAAAGATATTTAATTGGTTAGGATTTTTCATTGATTACAACTTAATTGAGAATTGAAATTTGTCTTATTTAATTCCTATTTAAAGGCGTATTTTGTCCATGCCCTTGGAAGTAAAATTTTACTTATTTAAGCTCCGCCCACTTATATTTTACTCTTTTGCGTGCATAGAAAACTGAGGGAGATACACTTCGGCAGCGATATTGTACTCTTTTCCTGAAAATTATACAGTCGTGGGTGTGGGGTGGTGGTTTCAAGAGCCTCGCCAATCAGAATCGCGCGCATGAGAAAATCTTATCAAACTCCTCCCGTAAATGTTTGCTCTTTTGCCCTTTAATTCTCATCCAATCCACATTCATTACATTCGCACAAGACATGCAAAGGAGTACTGTATTTAAAATTATAGTAGGTAAGGAGTAGTAAGGAGTCGAGTAGGTGACTCTTCACAGGGGTAGAAGTCACAAATATTAAATTCTCCAGCGACGTCTGGGGAAACAATTTCCGCAATCCCCTCGAATTTTTTCATGTGTCCGAATCTCGTTTTGATGTTTGCTGGCTTAGCAACCAAAACTGGTGTATGATTGCTATCGTATAGTCCCAATACTTAAATATTTCATGAGTGATATTAACATTTGCAATAGAAATGTATAATTGGTATATATTTTATATCACACAAAAGAAGCTTTTAGAGAACCTATCGCGGGCACGAATACGAACATTTCATCAGTCTTATTTAGCTCCAACACGCGTGGACAGGTCTCTTTGTGTAACCCACGCCCACCACACAACCCACCACCACCCGGAAGCAGGCACCCACCCGCCCACGCACAACCCGCCCACCCACCACACCCCATCACCATCCGCCCACCACCCGCCCACACAACACACACCCACCACACCACTTCCATCACCCATCCACCCACCACAACACCCACACACATCCGCCCACCACACACCACCCACACCGCCCTCACCCATCCGCCCACCACCACCCACCCACCACACGACCCATCATACATCCGCCCACCACACCCCATCACATCCGCCCACCACACACACCACCCACCCCCCATACCGACCCACCACACACCCCACCCACTCAACGCCCATCATCATCCGCCCCCACACGTCCATCATACACCCGCCCACCACACACCGGCCATGGATGTTAAACGGGGGGAGATGCAACTGGAGGATGATCACAAACCAGCATTCATCTAGGTTTTAGGCAAAGAATAATTCGTGAAACGTAGATGTAGTACACGTACCTACATACGTTACAAGGTCCATGTAGCATTAAACATCCTCGAGCACATCGTTAAATGGCCTGTGTAGCAAATAGATATTCAAAATAACAGTTTCATAGCGGCCCTAAACATTTCAGTTAATATAAAGTCCAATCTATAGAGTTAGAAAACATGCTGAGGCCATTCTAAGAGATCAAAACATTAGGATTCGATGTGTAATCCAGACCAATCACGCTACTACGCTTTTGCTGTGCCTTCCATAATGTCAAACCTTAACGATATTCTTGAGCCTCTGTAAGAGGTAATGAAGTGTACGACACTTTTACTCTCGGCGAACATCAAGAAAGAGCTTGTCAGCGCTACATCGTATTTTGGTGATTGGCAAGCCGGCGTAAGCTTTAAATAAGTATAATTTTACAACTCCCAGACGTGACACTACAAAATACGCCTTAATTATAGTATGAACCTTCTCGCTGCGGAGATACTGAAATGTGATGAACTTAAGAAGGGGTAAGGAGTTAAGGTTAAGGGGAAGGTGTAGGAGTTAATGATAAAGGGGAAATGCTGCCACCAGCTCAGGCAAGTAGCTCTATGGTTTTTACTTTCCTGAGGCCTAGTTTTTTAATATATATAAGATTTATCTTGGTAGTCGTGGTTGATACTTAGAATTACGCCGATTTAAGGTTGACTCTTTTGGAAGTGTGGGAAGTATTGTCGCTAACACGATAATCCCCTGGGGTTTCTACTAAATACAACACAAGAACTTTTTGAAACATCAGCCTATTTATTCACATGAAACACCTTTTCTCTGTTTGAGATCTTATACACATATATAAACTCTATGCTGGAACGGCAAGCTCTCCTGAGCATAACCTCCCTCACTGAAAATCATTCTTAGAACTACACCTATATTCCGTATCAACTGAGCACTATAGGTATACAATTGAATATATATACTATATGAGAGAAAATGGTTGAGATAATGAAGTTGGTGTGTGGATTCACTGTAGGTGGTGTGGGGGACACCGTACTATTAGTGGAAAAATTTCGAAAAACAATCCATTTTTTACCTGAGAGAGGGGCACACTGTGGCCCAAAACAAACTTCACAATATTGGCCCACCTATGGTAACACTCATGAATACTTTAACTCCAGATATAAGGGTCATTTAATGTTTTTTATAAAATTTTTTGCACCTCGTCCGGTGTCCCCACCCCACGAGGGGGGACACCGGATCAGGTATGGGGGGGCACCGTATTATTATTTTTAACCCATATTACATCAAACATTATTGTGTTTTTTTTTTGCCCTGAAATCAACATATATGCTAAGCCTAGACCCCACCATTATTATTAGGTGATGAATGAAAATACAGCTCATATAAAATAGCATTTATTAAAAGATAGGTCTAGGTTATTTTTATGGTCACTATTTTCAGAAGTGCATCATGAAGGCATGCAGCGGGGGAAAACCACCTTCACCATGTCAGCCTGCCCTCTTTGGTGATGCCCTTGGGAGGTCCCAGGTACACAACCCTTGCACTGTTCTGGATACAACAGAGAAGCTCATCTAGGATGGTAGGGAAGGTGACGTGTCTCGGGTGTTAGCGGACTTCACCGGAGGAAAGAAGGTTTAATTTTCATCCTCCATGATGGCCAACCCTGACAACAAGGACACGACTGTGCCCCACCCCTTCCCTCCTCCAGCTTTCCGCTGAACCAAAACAAGTCCCCCACCTGTGATGTTTTCGCAGCAAAAGGGGTATGATGCTGCAGTCCAGGTTGCCCTCGTCGTCCACCTCATCCGAGTACTCGGAGGAGATCGTCCAGCTAGCTGAAGTCGGAACTCATCACCTCCTCCTCGTCAGTGGTGTTCTTCCTCCGGGACAGGCACAGACGTTCTTCCGCCTGTGGACCCTTCTTCTTTTTCCCAATGTTTTCTTTTCAGCCGGGGCTGCCTCTTGTTTGTCTTCCAGCTTCTGCCTTCTTCTCTGCCTTCAACATCAGGTCAGATATTGCCTCCTCATTTCTCGGGTTAAAATATCAGGCCCGCACCTCTTCCGTCCCCTTTCCATAAGCGAGGATTAGCCTTAGTGGAACGGCCTGACACACTCTGGGGTTAGTCCTGTCTGTTGAGAAGGGTGTCCTGGGGTGGCAGGGTGCGTCGTGCTCGGAGCCCGGGTGGCAGGTGCATCGTGCTGGGCCCCGGGTGGCAAGGCTCTGTCGTGCTGGGGCTCGGGTGGCAGGCTTTGTCGTGCTGGGGCCCGGGGTGGCAGGGGGGCGTCGTGCTGGGGCCCGGGTGGCAGGCTCTGTCGTGCTGGGCCCGGGGTGGCAGTCCCTCCTGTCCGTGCTGGTGCTCGGTGGGCAGCTCTGGTCGTGCTGGGGCCCTGGGTGGCAGGCACATCTCTATCCTGGGAGACACAGCGGGAAGGGGTATAGCTTCTGAGGTATGGCCTTCACAATAAAGTCGCTCCTCTCCATCTGAACTTCCTCCATCAAGAAAGACTTTGGAGTAACTTCCACTACAAATTCTGGTGGTTTGCCGGTCGCTCGGTTACATGCGCTCCTACAAACACATCATCTGGGACGATGTTGCCGATTGAGTGCCATATACCAGTCGCCCGAACCACTGGATTGTTGAGGGGTAGTTGGCTTTGGTCCTGCCTCAGAATCAAACTCCTGGCAACTTGTGGACCTGTATTTGCTCGTTAGGGTGCATGAGCGCAGTGGTCGTTCAGTAGTGAGCACGCAGGAATGTCTTAAGGCACCAAGACACTCACATCCATGGCTGGGAGTTTTGTCCCTGTGTATTCGGAGGCAGGTAAACATCACGATACCATGCATTTCATCGCAACTCAACAGGCTGAATGTTCATGTGACTTCAGCATTGTCCTGATGCAGAAGACTCTTGTTCTCTACAGAAGAACAAGACTTCTCATGGAGATGCTGAAGTGTCTGCACGAAGCTTCACGCATTCATCCATATCACTAGGATGCAATATCCCTTTGGACCAAAGATCGTGTTCCTCATGTAAAGCGGTTCCATCGGCAATCTGGGGAATTATAAACACTGGAGGGATGGACTGCCCCACAGCATTTATAATGCCCCACACGTCAATGCTGTCACCGCGTTCACGAGTTACCTGCGTGGCTACTGGCTGGCCTCTCGCACACACAACCTTGACTGGCTCATTAACAGTCGACAATGAACTCTCATCCCAATTGTATATCCGGGTCCGGCGTGAATGTGTAACTTCTCCAAAGCTAATGTGGTAAGCCTTAAGAAGGTTTCCACATTGACTTTTGTTTGAAGCAACAATCCTGGCAATGGACATGCCTTCCGGAGCCTTCAATACAAGGTTTGGATGACGTTCATGAAGCATAGTAAACCAGTCCCTTGTCGCCATTTTCTCTTTCTCCCAGTCAGCAGAGATGCTCTTGTCTCCCACAAGCCTATGGCATACTGGTACAACCTCCTACGCACATCGTTTTCATGGGGCAGGCCGTAGAACATCTTGGCTTGCGTGGATGGTATACAAAGAGACCATCAGCATGTATATTTTTCTTGTTTGATGGCTGAAAACCCTATTGCTACGGGAAGCTAACAGCCATATAGTAACCCTCCGACAGCTTCTTCGATAGATAGAAGGCGTCCTGTAACAAAAGAAATGAATTGGACTTAAAAGCCCTTGCTGCAACAAAGTTGACAAAAAAATTAATAAATATAGCGCTTGAAGGCATCCTTTAACAAACGAAATTAATTAGGACTTAAAGGCCCTTGCTTGGCATAAAAGCTAACAAATATGAATAATTTTGAAAATCTATAAATCTAGAGACCCTTAAGCTATCCCTGGTCTTTTTGGCATGACCTCATCCCAGGGAGACCAAGACGACGTGGGGATGAGGTCACACAAAAAGACTTGGGAGATATGAACTAAATAGAGCAACTTACAGCAGAGTTTGTTTTTCTTGATGTTGAATCTGTCAGCGGCTTCTTTCAGGCTGCAGCTAGTGGCCACGCGTGTGCTTAACGGCAGCCTCCAGGTCAGTGCGGTCCCATCTGCTTGTCGCTGCCTTTCTGAAATATTTGCGAGGAATGATGACGGTGATGGCGGTATGGTTAGGTTAGATTGAAAGAGTTAATGTCTTAGACATCATGCATAGTTAGGTTACGTTAGTTTAGGTTAGCGTCGCTAGTATTTTTACAGTGTAGAGGCGATTCTTGCATGGCCACCATATTCTTTTTGGGACTATGATCCTGGCAATATATGTTGGGGGATCATCGAAACGTCATGCCCACCCAAAATAGCAGTGTTAATGTGTTTTTTTAACCATGAAAAATTAATTCTAGAATCATTCTAATAACATAAATCACTTATATAATTAGTTTAGTTCATGTGCTTATTAGCATATAACACTGATATAGCATCATATTTAATATCCAATCACCTTCAACTTTACACCGAACAAAAAACACTGTTCCATTTAATTTTAAATGCACTAGTTCACCACGCACCACCATTTAATATCATGCTAATATGCATAGTCAGTCACTTTTCTTATGCTTTTCTAAAGTATTTAAAAATATATGGATTTTCCAAACTCGTAGTGATGCAGGGGGATCACCGACGCATGCCCCGAAATATGCAGTGTTAAATGGTTTTTTTAACCATAGAAAAAATTTATTTCTAGAATCCATTATTTCTAATAACATAATCCTTCTATTAATAGTTTAGTTCATGTGCTTATAGCATAATAACACTGATATAGCATCATAATTTAATACAATACCGTCACTTTATGCCACAAAAAAACACTGTTCCATTTATTTAATTGCACTAGTTTCCCACCCCATTTTAATATCATGCGCATATAAACTAGTCAATCACTGTTTTGTTATGTTTGTGTAGTATTTCAAAAGATTAGCTTTTTTCCAAAATTTCACTGTACGTTGATCCCCGCATTCACCATACGTTGATCCCCCGCGCCACCAATTTTTTTTGTAAATAATGCCACCGCGGCCCGTTCGAAAGCAATGCACTACTTTTTCACTCAATAACATTTCAAATACGGTTATACCTCGTATTGCAACTTACCTCAACAGAATCACGGGCATCACAGCCGACTGAGACACTTATATAAGAACGGCCGAAAGTACCAGGAACATAGCAAAAATAAAATTTCTTACCTGGTAAACAGGAGGGACGCTGACGCTACGCTTTGCTCGCATTAGTTTCACGGAGGGTGGCGCTGCATCCGTGGTGGCAATGGTGGCGCGAAAATTGAATAATTTTCGCGTTGTAAGCCTTCGTATCGGTGATCCCCCCGTTCGTGTGACCCCTACCTCACCCTACCATGTGGCCTGGTTTCTGAGAGTGAGTGAGATTACAGACTCTGTTAGTAACACTTATAAGGACAGGCCAGGCCCATAACTTATAAAGATTTAGGATTCGTCCTAGGATTCGTCCCTAACCTGCGTCCCTAAGGTTCGAGGAAAGTCTAAGACGGCGTCCTATGACGGCGGCCTTAGGACGAAGTGCGCTGAGCGCTAACTTTAAGCAGGAGTCCAATTTTGGATTTCAGTGAAATATTACACTAAGAGTCATCATAAGAGGTATAAAATATCAAAAACACAAGGATTAATATTTCTTCTATGATAATTGCTGCAAGACTACAACGAATGAATTCATCAATAAGAATAAATTGTACCAGATATGCACATTCCGTTTCAAAAGACACAACATTGACAGTGTGCTTCGCTCTATCGACTAGAAAATAATATTTTCAGGACAGACTTTCATCCTTGGCCGCTTCTTTCAAGCAAGGAAATAATGTCCTATGTCCTGCGAGGGGAATTTTCCATTGCCGAGATGATCCGCGAAGAGATACTTCCCCCCCACCCCCCAAGGACTACGCCGTTATAATGGACGAGGACTTCGGAGGGGGGGGGGGGCAGTTTTTCAAAGACACCTACTATTTTTTCCCTGGCCTACAATAGTTTCCTTTTTCTAATGGAGATAGGGTTATAATGACGAGAGTTTCGCGGTCGTTTTCAGAGACACCGACTATTTTTTCTTGCCTACAATAGTGCTTGGGAATACTTTGGAGCTCCTCCTTCCTCCTTCCGGCTATCTATGACTGACATGAACTACGCGACTGTATTGGTAATGCTTATTGTACTTCAACATCTGTAGGTTTTTTCCAGCGTGCGCTCACCTTGGTTAACCCACCACGGCCGCTATGAAATATGAGTGCCTTAAAAAATTCTAAAGTCCCAGTTAGGTTTAGGTTAGGTATACTTTGTGGTTAAGTTAGTTTAGGTTAGGAATACTTTGTTGGTTAAGGTTTAGTTTAGGTTAGGTAATACTTTGTGGTTTAAGTTAGGTTAGGTTTAGGTATACTTTGTGGTTTAAGGTTAGTTAGGTTAGGTATACTTTTGTGGGTTAGGTTTAGGTTAGGTAGGTTACTTTGTGGTTAAGGTTAGGTTAGGTTAGTATACTTTGTGGTTAAGGTTAGGTTAGTTTAAGGTTTAGTATACTTTGTGGTTAAGGTTAGGTTAGGTTTGGTTATACTTTGTGGTTTAAGGTTAGGTTATGGTGTTTAGGTTAGGTATACTTTGTGGTTAGGTTAGGTTTAGGTTAGGTATACTTTGTTGTTAAGGTTAGGTTATTATACTTTTGTGGTTAAGGTTAGGTTATACTTTGTGGTTAAGAGTTTAGGTATACTTTGTGGTTAGGTTTAGGTAGGTCTACTTTGTGGTTAAGGTTAAGTTAGGTTCGGTTAGGTATACTTTGTCGTTAAGGTTAGGGTTAGGTTAGGTTACTTTGTGGTTAAGGTTAGGTTAGGTTATACTTTGTGGTTAAGGTTATGGTTTATGTTAGGTTCTACTTTGTGGTTAAGGTTAGGTTAGGTTAGATTTTACATATAGTAACCTTTGATGATTGTTTTTGGGAGCCATAATCACTTATATTTGCTTCCCCCACCCAAAACCCCCGTATTCCCCGCCAGTTCCCCAGGCTTGTTGGCTATAGGGGGAAGAAAAAAGAAAAAGATAGGGGTGAAGGACTTCTTCCAAAGTTTACCCGTTCCTTGTTTCTACTGAAGGTTTATTTTGGCGCATACCCATAAAAAAAGATTTAAAAAATGTATACTTTGTGTTAAGGTTAGGTTAGGTTTCATTAAACCTATATGTTAGGTTAGGTTTCATTAAAACCCTTACATTAGGTTTAGTTTTCATTAAAACCTATAAGGTTGGTTACGTTTAATTTTTTTTCATTTTTTTTTTTTTTTTTTTTGCGCAAAATAAAACATCTCATTAAAGCGAAGCACCTAATTGTAGGTCCAAGAAAAATGTCGTGTCTCTGTAAACGACCGCGAAAACTCTCGCCCATTATTACCCGTAGATAGTTTTATTTTATTTTGCGCAGCCAGTTTAAAACCAAACAAATTATCACCGATCTTATGGTACCATTTTTTCCATTTAAAACACTATCTCCATCAGAAAAGCACTAAACTTGGCGGGAAAGATTTGCCAGAGTCTTATAGGTTTTAATGAAACCTATACTGTTAGGTTAGATATACTTTGTGGTTAAGGTTAGGGGTAAATCTTAAGAACAAAGCTCCCCCTCTAATCTTCTTTCTGTATAGCCAACAAGCTTGGGAGACATGGTTGGAAAACCGGAGTTTTTGGGTGGGGGAGCACACACATAAGGAGAAATATGGCCCCCCACAAAAAAATCCTAAACTAGGATATTCCCTAGTTCATGGAACTTTATCGGGGAAATATTAACCCGATTAAGTCTATGTACTAGGGATTTTTCCCTAGTTTTAGGGATTTTTGTGGGAGTCATATTTCCCTTATGAGTGGTGCTCCTTTTGTGGGGAGCACACATATGAAGGGAAATATTTTCCCCGCTAAAGTCCATGACTAGAAATTTTTCCTAGTTTTAAAAGATTTTTTTGGGGGGGGCCATATTTCCCCTTATGTGTGTGCTCCCCACCAAAAACCCAGGTTCCACCATGTCCCCAAGCTTGTTTGGCCATAAAAAAGATAGGAATTGAGCCTCTATTCTAAGAATGACCAAACCCTCTACAGACCTAACCTAGCACCTCCTCTTCGCGCCCCTTTGTGCTTTGCACTAACCTAACCTAACTAACGTAACCTAACCTAAACCTGACCTGCCCTAACCCTAAACCTAAAGCCGTGTCACACAGACACTTTTTTTTTCCGGCATCTTTTGGTATTTTGCTACCAAAAGATGCCCGTATTGGTGGCAAAATATGCGCGTTCTCACATACCACACGCGTTTCGGCTACGAGCATCTTTCCTGGGACCCGCACCAAAACTAATTATATAACATTATGGATCGCTGAAATTTAATATCGGCCATGTAACAAAGTAGGGATACGCACTCATTAAAATATAAACAGATGTCTTAAGAACAGTAAGTAATAATACGTAGAGCCAACTTTTGTCACTTAGCGTGGAGACCTTGTTTTTAAGATTTTCCAGGGTAGTTTTTGGGTTTCATTAAACCTACAAGGTTAGGTTAGGTTTCATTAAAACTATAAGACCCTGACTAATTTTTTCCCGGCCAAGTTTTAAGTGCTTTTTCTGATGGAGATACAGTGTTTAATGGAAACGGTACCATAAAATTCGGTGATGATTTTTTTTTTTTTTTTTTTTATTTTGGGCTTGCGCAAAATAAAACTATCTCCATTAGAAAATGCACCTATTGAAGCCCAGGAAAAAATAGTGGGTGTCTGAAAACGACCGCAAAGTCATCGTCCATTATTCCCAAAATTGCTGATTTAGGTTAGGTTAGATTTAGGTTATTTAAGGGTTTTGGGTTTTAGGTTATTTTTAAGCTTAGGGTAGATTTGGATTAGGTTTATGTTGAGTTTTTAGGTTAAAAAAACAAATTTGATGGTGCGATTGCCCGGGGTGGTTGGCCCCCCGCCAAACACCGCCAACCCCTTTGCGGAATATTTACCGTTTGGTTTAGGTCATCCTCGAGCCTGACAATTCTAACCTGTTTCATAGTGTAGATTTCTTCATTCTGGGTCTTTTAAACCCAATTTCCTTCCCATGGCGCAATTGAATAATAATGCTGATACATATACTACCTAGAATCTAGTTCTTTCAACCAAAACTGTTAAGTTGGGGTTAGAGGTGGGGTTTGGTATATTAACAGATGATATCAAGAACAAATAAGAAAATTTATCAAGACTACGGCGGGTGGGAAGAGAAATGAGTTATATGGATATTGTTCCAGGCTTAATAAATCACGACTTATTCAATTTTGTAAAATTTTTTTATAGGAGCCTACTCCCAAATCGCTTTTATTCTAACATGATACCATTCTTCATCAAAAGTGTGGTGGGGATGCACTTCAATCTGTTCACGATACATGATATCAAGGCAGGAGGAACATGACTACCTCAGAGTGAATAATAACACACTCGTGACTTGTCATGCACTGATGGCCGTATTTTTTAGTGTTGCTTTATATTACATCTCCCACTAGTCTGTCACATATATAATCCCTTCTCGGTCCAAGCGGTATCGCTTGATTAGTTATGTATCAACAAGTTCGTCCAGTACATCTATCCTATCACGAAAAGTTTTCAGGAGTGGGTGGAGCACTCCATGTTTCGTCCTTAGGACGAGTCTTAGCCGCCGCCTGCTCGCTAGGACACCCCCACACCCTGTCCTAGCCAAACCTCGAAATTAGGACGAGTCTTAGCGATTTAGGATGCGCTCGAAATGATTTAGGACGCCGGCCGCCATATTTAAGACTCGAGCGAGTCTAAGACGAATCCTAAATATTTATAAGTATGGGCCCAGGCCTCCTATGCGTTAATGAAAAACTAACCAACTCTACCTATATATAGATATATAGATAGATATAATATAACAAGGAAAGGGGGGTGGGGAATAGGAGCGAGGTACCGAGGTCTTACCTGGAGAGGAGTGGAGAGACGACTGGCTCCCTCGGGTGACTAAGGAAAGGTTGGGCTTATTTAGGGGAAAAAAAAAAAAAAGGGGAATGTTCGGATCCTTAGGACCGGTCTCTAATGAAGGGATTATCAGACCATGAATGACTCTAATTAACTAATGAAACAAGTATACTTATGAAATGGCTGCCTATAATACAGTTCTTTAACTTTGATATAGAAGAATTTAATATGTTTATTCAATATCAGGGGAAAGTGTTATTTCCTTTCGTTCAAAGCCCACAAAACGCGTTTTTAGAGGGGACGAGGTATTGGAGTCGAAACATAAATTTGGTCGACTTTTAATTTAGCAAATAACTCGACTAACCCATCCATTTATGAACGTGATCTGTCACTATTGTGTCTATTTTGAAGGACATTAAGAAACTAAGAGTGTTCCTTGATCTGATAGGAGGGTGAGGAGAGGATGAAAAGTTTTGAATCTACTAGTTATCGATGATCGCGAAATAAGTGTCCCACGAATTTTGACTCGTAACCCGGAGTGTATGGGGGGAGGGAGTGAGGGAAGGGGGGGAAGATAGAAGTGAGAGATAGGAAGAAAGAAGATAATTTTCACGAGAAACGAAAAGATTGAATTGACCTTAATATGATAGGAATACCTTTTTCCTCCATATGCTGGGTCTAGGTGACAACTTGCCCCAGAAAAACATATGATTATTGAAACCTTTTTCCTGCTTAAATACATAACCCGGGAATTGTATGATAGGAATTCCCATCCTATCTCTTCCGAATAACGGGCATTACATGTCCTGCACTTAAGCAGTAGTTCTGAAGCTTATTGGTCATTACTGTATACTTCTTCTTGGCCTCCATTTTCTATATATTTTCAAACTTGTTTTTTCATTCATTTCATTCACCCATTCTCTTGTGTCCAACTCTCTCATTTTTTTCCTTATACTCTCCTTTGTCTCACACCTCACACCCTGGTTCATGACTCTGCAGTCTTTCTCAGATCTTTTATTACAGCTTGCATCCATTTATTTTGTCTTTTCTCAATCATCTCCTCTCCTATCCTTTTCACTAGGTCATTCCCGTCTACTAATACATACCTCAAGTACTTCCACTGTCCCTCCCTTATTCTATTCCTAACACTGGATGCTCCCACTTCCCCTACGTAGGAGTGCTGCCCCCTGCGTGTATGCCTGTGCCCCAAAGATTTGACGGTACACCCCATTTTCAATTATCTGTAATTTATCCATTTCTTGCTTTTGTTAAATTTATCACATTAACCCCATATAGTATTGATGGTAATGCCAAACTTTTCCAGTACGTTTTTCTTATTAGAATTTTAGAGCAACTTTTTGCAATGACACTATGTGTTGCCAGAATTTTGTGGGTTTCGAAAAGACTTTAAAAAACTTATTGTATCTTATGACCGATACAAGAAAAATCCCACCGCAAAACTACCAGTGTGTTGCTGGTAACTCCTATGGGGAGTTTATAACTGGTCAATGTTACTTGAATGATATTAATTGATTATGATTTTTCATTAGATTACAACTTGAATGGAGGATTTAACTTAGTCTTATGACTTCACTATGTGATTATAGTTTGACCACGTCTCACTGCGGAGAGTACTGAAATGGGGGATGTATTTAAGGGGAAGGGGTAAGGGTTTAGGTTAAGGGAACGGGTTTTGTGAGTTAAGGGGATGCTGCCACCAGCTCAGGCGAGTAGTTCTCTGGGTAACTCCCTGGGCGCGTTTTTGAATAATAGTAAGATTATATTTATTTGGTAGTCGTGATTGATACGGGGAAACTATACCGAGTAAGGCTGACTTTTTTGGGAAAAGTGTGGGGAATTTACTGTCCTAAAAACAGAATAATCACCTGGGGTTTTATAATAAACACAAGAACTATATTTGAAAACATCATCCTTTTTATTCATACTGAAATAGTATGTCTCTTGCTTGAGATCACATACAACATATAAGGGTTAATCCAAAAACCGGAAAACTCTAATCGGATGTAAGAAAAAACTTACAACCTGATAGGGGAAATTCTCCTGTGAAAAAAAGCTAAGCTCTAATGAGCATAAAACTTCCTCAATGAATCATTCTTAGAATTATCAACTATGTCCGTATCAACTGAGTACATAGGTATACATTGAATATATATATATGGGAAAGAAAATATGAGAGTAATGAGTTGTTTTGTGGATTCACAAGACCATGTGGCCTGAAGAGGAAAGGAGCGAGTCACTCCCGTCGAAGCCTCTCCCTACGAGAAGGATGGGTTGAGACTCATTAATAATACTTATAAGGATGGGCAGGCTCCTTTACGTTAGCGAAACTAAACGTCGTTTACCCATATTTGAAATATAATAACAATATGATAACAAGGAAAGGGGGGGGGGGGAAACAGGAGCGTAACGTCGGGTGACTTACCTACGAGAAGGATGGGTTGGGGACTGCCGGCTCAGGGAAAGTCATGGCCCTCGGCATAAAAGGGGAGTTGTTTGAATGGTCTCGACGTGACCTCAAATGAAGAGCTTATAATCCCGAAAATAACTAATTAAATAAGAAACTCGTGTACCTAAAAACAAGGTGCCTATAATACAGACCTGTTACTTTGATATAGAAGAATTTAATATTTAATCTTATATCCGAGGGAAAGGGGGTGATTTCTTTTCATGTCAAAGGTCCCAACGCGTCTTTTGGGAGCGAAAGGGTAAACGAGGTGTGCATAGAAATTTGGTAGACTTTCAATTTAGCGTATAACTTTACTAAGATATCCATTTATGAACATGATCGATAACGATGGGGATTATTTTGAAAGACATTAAGAATCTAGGAGGGTTCCTAGATCTGATAGGATGGTTGGGGAAGAATGAAAAGAATTGAATCCATTAGTTATCACTGATCGCGGAATAATTATTCCACGAATTTTGACTCGCACCCGGCATGTCGGGGGGGGGAAATGGAAGGAAGGAAGATAAACAAAATGGCGCGTAGGAAGGAAAGAAGATGAGAAAAAATGGCGGATAAGAAAGAAGGGCGATGAGTCACCCGTGAAACTAAAAAAAATGAACTGCTTACGAGACATAACTCGGGAATTATATGATAATAATTCTCATACTATCTCTCCCGAATAATGGGCATTACAACTATACGTCATATTTGCCATTTGTCTTGGCTTATTAAACATTTCTTCTTTTTGTATTTTGAAACAATTCTTCTTGTCATTTATGGTTAATCCTAAATATTTCATTCTATCTCTAACATTTATATTTCCCAGTTTTTCAGGCTTATCTTTTACATTGAAAATAATGATGTTACTTATATTTTTATTCATTTCCAATCCATACTCCTTACCTATTTCCTCTAACCTATGTACTACCTGTTCTGCCTCCTCTATACTACCTGCTAGTAACATCCCGTCGTCTGCAAAGAAAAGTGCTGGTATGCTAAACAATTCGTCCTTAAACCTCTTGCCTAGTTCTTCTAATTCCTGGATAATCCTGAAGGTCACTAATTTAAACAGAGTTGTTGAAGCCGTATACACCCTTGCCTAATTCCACTTGTTACATTTATCTCTACTTCTTTACCTGGTCCTAATTCTACCTTGGTCTTGTCTCCTATATATACGTTTGTTATGAATTCAATAATCTTAGGGTTAATCTTATATTGCATTAATAATTCCATCATTTTTCCTCTCTTAATACTATCATAGGCCTTTGCAAAGTCTATTGAAATGACTACTAGTGGTTTCTTTAGTTTATAGGACCTCTCTATACAATATCTTAATATGAATAAATTATTTTCTATTCTACTGCCCCCTGTGAATCCTGCCTGTGTGTCTTTCCCTATTTAATTTTTCCTAATATGATCTTCCAGACTATTTTAATTTACAGCCATCATCAATTTATATCCAACATTAGTTAGTGCTATTGGTTTTAATTCCCTAACTTTTGGTTGAAACCCTTGGTATCATTACTGTCCTTGACTCCCTCCATCCTCCTGGCACATTCCCTGTCTTTTAACACTGTTTTCATCCCTTTTTCTAACATGTCATCAATGTCTTACTCTTTGAGAGTTTCTTATAATATTCTGGCTTTATTTGATCTGTTCCCGCTGCTTTTTTGTTCTTCATCTTCTTTAACACTTAAATCCCCTTTGTCTTCATTGAGCTGTTCTCTTCCAAGTATATACGCCCTTCTGTACTCTTCTCGCCATTTCCATGTGTTCTCTTACTCCTATGCTACACGTCTCTGTGTTTTTCCCTTTCCATCTCTTCCACTTCATCTACTCTTTGTAACTTAATTGCCCTGGTTCCTGTCATGTCTTGCTTTACTTTACTGTATTCCTATATATTCCTCTTTTTTCTCTTGCGTTCCACACTGTGTCTATCTCATTATCCTATTTCTTGTATATTTTACCCAATATTCTTTGACTTCTCCTCTCCCTTCCTCTTCCAACTCTACGCCATCCTCCCCATATAGCCTTAGTGCACTCTTTTCCTTTATCTTTTCTCCCTTTAATATTTTGATATATTCCCACATCTTAATTTTTCCTTCCTTCTTTACTTGCCTTGATTTATCTTGTTAATTTCTCTTCGTGTTTATATATTTCCTTCCTTTTTGTATATGCACTTTTATCTTCTGTTGTATATATCTTTCCTTCCATTTCTCCTCCTCATCTTTACTCTGTGCATTTCTCCTATTTCTATTTAGCCTTCTCCTCTCCTTTATCCCCTTCCTTATTTCATCATTTATCCATATAGCTTCTTCTCCCTCACCATTTTTCTTCTCTTTTCTTCTATATGTACATTTTAATACTTTATTCGCCGTTTCTTTAATTCTCCACTCTAACTTTTCTAAACTTTCATTCTCCTTCCCTACTACTTGTGCTTCTAAATGTTTCCTAAAACACTCCAATGATTTTCTATCTGTCCTGTAGTATTCTTTCACTATCCACTCTTTTTCCTTGTACTCTTTCCTTTCTTCTTTTACCTTTATTACTATTTCTATCAAATTATGGTCTGATAAGTCAAATTGTTCTGTCTCCTCGTCTATCATCATTCCGTGGAATCTCTTATAAAATTTAGACGTCACCAAAACAAAATCTATTACACTCTTTTGTTCTTCTCTACCCCATGTGTACTCTCCCTTATTTTTTTCATCATCATTTAACATTATTAAGGCGTGTTTTTCCATCCATTGTAGGACTATTTCACCATTTCTGTTCATACCCTGTTTTCCTTTAAAGCCAACATGTCCATTAAAGTCCCCAGTTATCATGAGTGGTTGTGTGTTTTCCTTTATTATCTTCTCTATCTCTTGTTTCATTTCATTGTTTCTCCCTGCATCACTTACGCTGAAGTACGTACACTACAACTATCCTAACCTCCCATCCTTCTATTTTTCCTTTTACATGTAACAAATCTTTACATTTTGTGTCTATCTTATCTAATTCTATTCCCATATTTTCCTTGTAAATCATCATAAGCCCTCCACCCTTCCTATCCTTTTCCTCTCTCATACTATCTATAACTCTAAACTCCTTTCCAAAATTTACATCCCTTACTTTCTTCTGAGTTTCAGTTAGACATACTATGCTGTTATCGTTTGCAAGTTCTTCTAGTTCTACGTATACCTTTAATTTTTGTTAATCCTTGTACATTAAATATTTTTATTTTTACCCTTCTCTCCTCCTTCCCTTTCTTTTCCCTCACTCCTACATCTCATTCTCCATCCCTTCCCTCCGTTACCCTGACGATCTTACCTTTCTTTATTATCCACCTACCACCCTCTCTTCATTTCACCTGTAGTTTTTCCTTTAGTAAAGCATCTTCCTCTCTTTCTCGCTTAGTTTTGTCTACTGCAAGTCCGATCTTATTTATCTTATCCTCCTGAGCATTTCTCAGCTCCTTGCTTCTTTTTATGATGTCCCACTTAACATACACATCACTCAGACATGCAACCATAGGTCTTTCTCTTCCTCTCGATTTTGTTCCCAGTCGATACACCTTCACCACTTCCGCTCCTTCCACACCAAGCGCCTCCTTGAACACATACTCACACAGCTCTTTATCATCTTTCTCCCTTTCTTTTACATCCTCTTTCTCACTTTCCTCTACATTAAACATCATGACATTTTTCCTCCTTCTTTCTTTATCTTCCCTTTCCTCCAAGTTCTCATTCATTCTCTCAGTTACTCTTCTTACCAACTCCTCATCCCTCTCATCCATCCTCTTTTCCATCTCATTCAGTTTTTCCTTCTGTTTCTCCATCATCTTCTTAATAGTGACCAGCTCAGCCTCAAATTCTCCCTGGTCGTTCCCCCTATTCTCTCCATTCTTCATCTGTTCTTGAATTTCATTCATTTTCTTCATCACTGCTTTATTAGGTAGTCTCCCTGGATTCATATAACTCCTTCCTGATCTTCTGGATTTCCTCCTGGTCACTCTCATCTTCCTTAAGACTCTTCTTCACTTGAGGGTTGCATACCGAGCATATCCAATATGTAGAAATTTATGCTACAAACATATTTAATATGAGGTCAAACCTAATCAATCAAACCCATGTCTATCTCATCCCGACTCAATACCCTAGCTAATCAACTAACTAGGATACTTATCGGTGGATAGTGGGTTGAAATGGCTGTAGGCTTGTATTAACACTGCCTGTCCTTGTGATCCGAAGTGGTAGCGCGTGATCAGGGCCGCCCGTGAATGACGAAGGTGGTGGTGTTATTGTGGTTGGCGTCAAGAAAGCTATTCAGGCTTAATAGACGCGGCACTGATATTTGCAATGTCGCTAAGACAAGTCCTATTGGTTTATCACTTATATGTACAATTAACGTATGTACAAATCTCTTCTTTATAATCAGAGAAGAGATATTAACTCGATGGGAGCTGATAGTGTACTTGTACTTGTACTTATAGACAAGCACGTATATTTAATAGATGTTATTCCCCCGGATGTCTAGAGTGTACTGACTCTCCGTAACTGGGCGGCTGCGATCGCCACCTTACCTAGCCACGTATACCAATATCAGTGGCTATAAAATCTAATGGGCGGCGGCCAATGACCGCGCTTCAAACCAAGGTGCTAATTATTTAAGTTGCAAATGATTAATAGCACTGAGAATATTAATTGATCCTATCCCAGTACTAATCATTTACTTAAATTACCTTAATATTACCCATTACCATTTAAATTATATATACATTCCTACTCACACTCCCCCTATGACGAGCGGAAAATACCTCACTCACAAGGGGGGGGGGGAAACAAAACCACCACTCTACCAATTATGAGAGGGTGGTTGATGGATAATTTCCACACTGGGGGTCGGCGAAAACTGAAGTTCTGCTTCATGTGACATCACCCCAAGCCACATAGCGCCGGAACATTTGATTAGTGGTTTCGGCACTTTGGTCTTTAGCTATTTTAAAATTAACAGCTCTGATAGAGGTACCAGTGAATATGCTGACATATACTTGATCGGGGGGAGAGTTATCTCCTGATGTTATAGTATCCCCAGTCAAGGGCGTAGCCAGAGGGGGGGCCAATGGGGCCATGTCCCCCCCCCAATTCAACACATCTATTTTAGGAGTGTATGGTATAATTTCATCAATTTTACTATATTGAATATCATGCAAAGAACCAATAAATGATCCCCATAGGCCTCAATATGCCCCCAATTAAGTCATAGCTTCAAAAAAATTATCTGGGGGGCTTACAAGCGCTTCCCAGACCCCCAGCAGATAAGGCTCGCTTCGCTCGCCACCCACCTCTCAACCATCATTGGGAGGTGGCCCCCCCCCAATTATTTTTCCTAGCTACGCCCTTGTCCCCAGTATAGTCATCACCATTGACCTCAAATGGTTTTAAGAGCTCATTATCAGCGGAAAGTTCAGGGGAACCTAGATAGGAGACTAGTCTACACTCAGATCTATTAAATTTAATGAGAGATTTGAGGTAATATTTGACTGCCTGTCTACCATGATTTATCCAAAATTGACATCTGATATCGGCAAATATTGTAGCCATTCCGCCATGTAATGAGTTCCTATGATATTCTTCCCACCAAAAAATTTTATTTAAGATGATGGCGTTTGGGAATTAGTATGGGATGGCAGGTGGTATTGGAAGATCAGCTTTAAAATTTTCGACCTCGACACTAATTATGCCCTCATGATCAAGGTACAGACCTAATAATTTGGTCAATTTGTTCCTAGGGGGGGCGGCTGAGGCCAATAGCTGATATTTCCTCAGGAAATACTGCTTTGTATTGTTCTGACCCAAAACTTCAAAGGATCAGAGCTACCCCTTTTAATGGATTGGAAACTATATTAGTAGTCTTAATTAGTTTGCCTCAGTAAGGAAAAACCCTTCTATGTCTATCACAGGATCTGGGATCAATTCAGGCTCCTAATTATATCTACAGATATGTCGGGCTGAGTGGAAATCTGTATAGGATATTTTTACACTCTTCAGCCAGGTAGGGCCTTTAAACCAAATCCTGTGTTAAATTTTAAAGGTTATTATTTCCTCGCGACACATTACACTGGGGAACAATTTGAAAGAAAAAAAATTGGGTTTGAGTTAGTTTTTTGAGCTTATTTAGACTAAAATTGCATGCTGATTCCAAATCTGTAGTCAGTTTTTTTCTAGCACGTCAAGTTTTTTCTCCACAGCTTACCCTCCAGATAAGCAAAATTCCACTTGTGAGCGTAGTAAAACTTGCCGCTATTACGATTTGACTCATCGAGAGCTATGTGGCAACTGTTGTGCAGTTACCATTGAGACAGTGCGGTGAGAGGGTGTGTCCCAGCTCCAATAGGTCGTATTATCAATATCTGAAAACAGAAAGACTAGGATAATAGGAATTAGGAGGATTTTTATGGCTTTTCTCTTAACTTGGTAACAACATTGCCATTGTAATTTCTATTTCGTTTTATGCTTTTTTTTGTTTGTTTCAAAGCTTGTAACTATTCCCGCTTAGTGTTTTATTTACATAGGTATTATTTCTTTTGTTTCAGATCATGTCTCTCTGCTACTCGTCTTCGTAAATGCCTAAACAACCCTGACTCCTCTGCATATATGTGGTAGTTTCACCATTCCAAGTCGAGGGCAAGCATCAGCGTATTTGTCAAACAAGCATATTTCGCATATTTTAAAGTGAAACTCGGTGATCAAGCCCAAAGCTATGGGCCCCTCACAAAGTGTGCAAGCGCCTGTGTCGAGAGATTACGGTGTGGCCCAAAGGAACACGTGAAAAGTTGGCTTGGTATCCCCATGGTTTGGCGATAGACAAAAAGATCATTCCACAGACTGTACTTTGTTTAGTGAAAACATCAGGATTTAACAAGAAAAATAAAAGTAAAATTTGAATATTTCCCAATCTACCGTCAGCTATAAGACCAATGCCTCATCAGCTGGGAAAATTTCCCGTGCCAGTTTTCGAACAACTACCCCTCTAGAAGATCTGAGTGATGTTGAAGAACGCAAGTGACAGCAATGATGCAGATTTGAAAATCACGAGGATTCAGTTCGTAGGGGATTTGATCAGCACGAGTTGAATGATTTAGCACGTGATTTGGGCCTATCCAAAAAAGCTTCAGAAATACTAGCATCAAGACGAACGAGAAAAAACATACTTGAACAAGGGAGTGAAGGTATCATACTTTCGAACCAGAAGAAAGTACATTTCTGCAGTACTTTCGAAGTGCCAGCGGTTTTGGTTTTGCCATAACATTCCTGGTTTACTGAAGGAATTAGGCTTTCAATCTACAATCCAAATGAATGGCGATTGTTTATTGATAGCTCAAAGCGGAGCTTGAAGTGTGTCCTTCTACACAATGGCAATTTGTTTGGCGCAGTCCCTATTGGGCATTCGGTCTGTCTTCGTGAAGAATATGGAGATGTAAAGAGAGTCATTGAGTTTTTGCAATATGACAAAAACCCAAATTGGATCATCTGTGTTGACCTTAAAATGGTGTCCTTCCTTCTTGGTCAAAAAACGTGGATACCCCAAAAATATCCTGCTTCTCTGTATGTGGGATAGCAGAGCTCGAGAGAAGATTGGGTTCAGACGAATTGGCCTCCGAGATCTGATCTTAAACCTGGAGATCCTAACATTGTACATGAGCCACTTGTTGACAGGAAGAAAATAATATTCCCCCCTCTGCACATAAAACTAGGTCTCATGAAAAACTTTGTAAAAGCATTGTCAACTGATGGCGACTGTTTGAAGTACATCATCTTGGCATTTCCTGGACCGTCAATTTAAAAAATCAAGGCTGGGTGTTTGATGGTCCACAAATTCGAAGCTCATCAAAGATGAACATTTCAAAGGTACTATGTCAGACCTTGAAAAGAATGCTTGGCTATCATTCAAAGACGTCGTCAAGAAATTTCTTGGAAATTTCACGTGCAAGTAATTACACAGAAATTTTTCAGAAACTATTGGAGAGCTACAAAGCGCTTGGTTGCAGCATGAGTATTAAAAGTACATTTTTGCATAGCCATCTTGCCAAACCTTTCCGGAAAATCTTGGTGCTGCTAGCGACGAGCAAGGTGAACGATTCACCAAGATTTGGGAAAGGGTTTAAAGGGAAAAACCCTTACCAGGGTAGATGGGATGTGCATATGATGGCTGACTATTGTTGGAGCATCAAACGCGATAGTCCTCAAGTTTAACACTCCAGACAAAGCTACAAACGTAAATTTTTACCTTAACCCGCACACAATTATAGCCTTACCTTTCTAAAAAAATGATAATGTTAAATAAACATTCTATTCATGCCTATTTCTTTCATTTTTCATTGTATGTTAACAGTTGCAACATTTATAAAATAAGCACTGTTACTGTTATGTACAGTATTTTTCATATTTTTTTAAAAAAACGAAATCCTACAGTTCAAAAACTTGACGTGATAGAGAAAAACTGAGATCAGTTTTGGATTCAGCACCCAAAAATTACTTAATAACAAGTGTCAGACCTAACTCAACAAAAATTTGTTCCCCAGTGAATTATTATTAGGATTTCCATTAGTGGCGATGTATTGATTATGAACTGGAATACCACTTTCCTCTACTACCTCACTAATTGCTATGGGCAAGGGAAAATGGTTCCAATTTTGGTAATTTAAAAGGGGCTGTGCATGACTAGATACTCTCCTCTTGTTCGGCTTGGTGAGTATGTGGGAGGGTCCCCTTATTACCCTTTCCACCAGCCCCTGGGAACATAGAGGACGTTATGTATTTTGATGACCTTCCTTAGGTAACGCCCGAAATAATCAGCGCCTATTATTAATTGGAAGGGACCATCAACATCTTTGAAAGTATTACTAACTAGTTTAACACCATTATCTCTCAGCATTTCAGCTGTGTCCTTTAGTCCATTAACAGTTAAACTGATCCAATATTATTTACTACTACAGCAGCTACCCTACATTTATATCTTCCTAATTGGACTAGGGGTTGAACTATGTCAAACGCTTGAGCCTCATTATTGGCAGGAAAACCTGATATGGCTAAGTTCACTTTATTAATTATGGGTAGTTGTAACAATTCAACTATCTCCCTGCTTATGAAGGATCTTTGTGCACCACTGTCAAACATTGTCTTTACAATGACTGAATGACCATTATGGCTCACATTCAACTCGGCAGTAGGAACAGCTGCTGAACTACTCTTATTAGTGACTGCTATTCTAACTACTGTAGAAACAATGTTTTTTCAAGTATTTAAATGTATTTTTGAAAGGCTAAAAAATGTCGAAATTTGACATTATTAAGCACTTTTACACAACTATGTTTTACAATATTATGAGCTTAAAATATGTATTTTTTATGAAATTTAGGTATTAATTTTTAAACTTAGAAACAACGTTTTCAAGTGTTTTAATGTATTTTTGAATTTGGGTAAAAAATGTCGAAAATTGCATTTTTTAAACCCTTTTTTTGATAGAGAAATTCAAATGTGGTATTATAGTTGTTTTCGTTAGAAAATGCTATTTTAAAAATACTGTAAGCTTATAATAGGAGTTTTAGACTCTATATTGTGATAAATTGTATATTTCACGTGTTTTTTCAGTCTCTAGTAAATTGTACTGGGTTTTATCATAATAGAAGTAATTTACCTTACGATAATGCTTTATACCCTCAAAATGTGTTCTTTTCAATGATTTTAGCTAGTTATCGAAGATATATAGCTGTTTTTCTACAAATTGAACTATACAATCCTTTTTTTTTAATAATTTGCACCTATAAGTAGCTTACATTACAATAAGCCAAAAAAATAGAAGATTAAGAGGTTATTTTTTTGGATTAACGGTATATTGCGAGCTTTTTTCATAGTTTCTTGTAAAATGTAGCGTTATTGTATATATATAAGTAGTTTTACTTATCATATTGCTATAAACCCATAAAATGTAATGTTTTCAATGATTTTAGCTAGTTATTAGTGAAGAGCAGTTTTTTTCTACAAATTGAAATATATTCCTTTATATCGGTAGCTAAATAGATTTTGATATTTGCTACAACTATATTTTACAAAATTAATAGCTAAAAATATGTATTTTTTAAGACATTTAGGTATCAATTTTAATCTTAAAAACAACGTTTTTTCAAGTGTTTTAATGTATTTTTGAATGGCTAAAAAATGTCGAAAATAGACATTATTCAGCCCTTTTTTTGATAGAGAAATTCAAAATGTGGTATTATAGGTGTTTTCGTTAGAAGATGCTATTTTAAACTACTGTAAGCTTTTAATAGGAGTTTGAGACTCTATATTGTGATACAATTGTATATTACACGTGTTTTTTATATTTTCTTGTATATTGTAGTGTTATATCATCAATAGAAGGAATTTAACTTATGATAATGCTTTATACCCTCAAAATGTGTTCTTTTCAATGATTTTAGCTAGTTATCGGTGAGATATAGCTGTTTTCCTACAAATTGAAGTATACAATCCTTTTTTTAGAATAATTTAACCTATAAGTAGCTTACATTACATTAAGCTAATAAATAGAAGCGTAAGAGGTTATTTATTGTGATATAACGGTATATTGCAAGCGTTTTTCATAGTTTCTTGTAAACTGTAGCGTTATTGTATATATACAAGTATTTTTACTTATCATATTGCTATAAACCCATAAAATTTAGTGTTTTCAATGATTTTAGCAAGTTATCAGTGAAGAGGTTTTTTTTTCTACAATTTGAAGTATATTTCTTTATATCTGTAGCTAAATAGCTTTTGATATTTGCTACAACTATATTTTACAAAATTAATAGCTAAAAATATGTACTTTTCATGAAATTTAGGTATCAATTTTAATCTTAATAACAACGTTTTTTCAAGTATTTTAATGTATTTTTGAAGGGGCTACAAAATGACGAAATTTGACATTATTAAGAAATTTTACAGAATTATATTTTACAATATTATGAGTTTAAAATATGTATTTTTCATGAAATTTAGGTATTAATTTTAATCTTAAAAACAACGTTTTTTCAAGAGTTTTAATGTATTTTTGAAAGGCTAAAAAAGGTCGAAAATTGACATTATTCAGCCCTTTTTTTGATAGAGAAATTCAAAATGTGGTATTATAATTGTTTTCGTTAGAAAATGCTATTTTAAACTACTGTAAGCTTATAATAGGAGTTTGAGACTCTATATTATGATATAATTGTATATTACACGTGTTTTTCATAGTTTCTTGTAAATTGTAGTGTTATATCATAAATAATAGGAATTTAACTTAGGATAATGCTTTATACACTCAAAATGTGTTCTTTTCAATGATTTTAGCTAGTTATCTGTGATATATAGCTGTTTTCCTACAAATTGAAGTATACAATCCTTTTTTTTTGAATAATTTGCACCTATAAGTAGCTTACATTACATTAAGCTAATAAATAGAAGAGTAAGAGGTTATTTATTGTGATATAACGGTATATTGCAAGCGTTTTTCATAGTTTTTTGTAAACTGTAGCGTTATTGTATATATACAAGTATTTTTACTGATCATATTGCTATAAACCTATAAAATGTAGTTTTTCAATGATTTTAGCTAGTTATCAGTGAAGAGCTGTTTTTTTCTACAAATTGAAGTTTATTCCTTTATATCGGTAGCTAAATAGCTTTTGATATTTGCTACAACTATATTTTACAAAATTAATAGCTAAAAATATGTATTTTTTTATGAAATTTAGGTATCAATTCTAATCTTAAAAACAACGTTTTTTCAAGTATTTTAATGTATTTTTGAAGGGCTAACAAATGTCGAAATTTGACATTATTAAGCACTTTTACACAACTATATCTTACAATATTATTAGCTAAAAATATGTATTTTTTCATGAAATTTAGGTATCAATTTAATCTTAAAAACAACGTTTTTTCAAGTGTTTTAATGTATTTTTGAAAGGCTAAAAAATGTCGAAAATTGATATTATTCAGCATTTTTACACAACTATATTTTACAATATAATGAGCTTAAAAAATGTATTTTTTATGAAATTTAGGTATCAATTTTAATCTTAAAAACAACGTTTCTGCAAGTGTTTTAATATATTTTTGAAGGGCTAAGAAATGTCGAAAATTGACATTATTCAGCCCTTTTTTTGATAGAGAAATTCAAAATGTGGTATTATAGTTGTTTTCCTTAGAAAATGCTATTTTAAACTACTGTAAGCTTATAATACGAATTTGAGACTCTATATTGTGAAACAATTGTATATTTCACGTGTTTTTCATAGTTTCTTGTAAATTGTAGTGTTATATCATAAATAGAAGGAATTTAACTTATGATAATGCTTGATACCCTCAAAATGTGTTCTTTTCAATGATAATTGTTGATATCGTAGTTATCGGTGATATATAGCTGTTTTCCTACTAATTGAAGTATACATTAATTTTTTTAGAATAATTTGCACCTATAAGTAGCTTACATTACATTAAGCTAATATATAAAAGAGTAAGAGGTTATTTATTGTGATAAAACGGTATATTGCAAGCGTTTTTCATAGTTTCTTGTAAACTGTAGCGTTATTGTATATATACAAGTAATTTTACGTATCATATTGCTATAAACACATAAAATTTAGTGTTTTCAATTATTTTAGCAAGTTATCAGGGAAGAGTTGTTGTTTTTTTACAAATTGAAGTATATTTCTTTATATCTGTAGCTAAATAGCTACATATATTTGCTACAACTAAATTTTACAATATTAATAGCTAAAAATATGTATTTTTCATGAAATTTAGGTATAAATTTTATTCATAGAAACAATGTTTTTTGCAAGTATTTTAATGTATTTTTGAAAGGCTACAAAATGTCAAAATTTGACATTATTCAGCACTTTTACTCGAATATATATTACAATATTATGAGCTTAAAATATGTATTTTTTATGAAATTTAGGTATCATTTTAATTTTAAAAACAACGTTTTTTCAAGTATTTTAATGTATTTTTGAAGGGCTACAAAATGTCGAAATTTGACATTATTAAGCACTTTTACACAATTATATTTTACAATATTATGAGCTTAAAATAGGTATTTTTCATGAAATTTAGGTATTAATTTTAATCTTAAAAACAACGTTTTTTCAAGTGTTTTAATGTATTTTTAAAGGCTAAAAAATGTCGAAAATTGACATTATCCAGCCCTTTTTTTGATAGCGAAATTCAAAATGTAGTATTACAGTTGTTTTCGTTAGAAAATGCTATTTTAACTACTGTAAGCTTAAAATACGAGTTTGAGACTCTAAATTGTGATACAATTGTATATTACACGTGTTTTTCATATTCTCTTGTAAATTTTAGTGTTATATCATAAATAGAAGGAATTTACCTTACGATAATGCTTTATACCCTCAAAATGTGTTCTTTTTAATGATTTTAACTAGTTATCGGTGATATATAGCTGTTTTTCTACAAATTGAAGCATACAATCCTTTTTTTAGAATAATTTGCACCTATAAATAGCTTACATTACATTAAGCTATTAAATAGAAGAGTAAGAGGTTATTTATTGTGATTTAACGGTATATTGCAAGCGTTTTTCATAGTTTCTTGTAAACTGTAGCGTTATTGTATATATACAAGTATTTTTACTTATCATATTGCTATAAACACATAAAATTTAGTGTTTTCAATGATTTTAGCAAGTTATCATTGAAGAGTTTTTTTTCTTCTACAAATTGAAGTATATTTCTTAATATCTGTAGCTAAATAGCTTTTGATATTTGCTACAACTATATTTTACAAAATTAATAGCTAGAAATATGTATTTTTCATGAAATTTAGGTATCAATTTTAATCTTAAAAACTATGTTTTTTTCAAGTATTTTAATGTATTTTAGAAAGGCTAAAAAATGTCGAAATTTGACATTATTCAGCACTTTTACACAATTATAATTTACAATATTATGAGCTAAAAATATGTATTTTGTTGAAATTTAGGTATCATTTTTAATTTTAAAAACATAGTTTTTTCAAGTATTTTAATGTATTTTTGAAGGGCTAAAAAATGTCAAAATTTGACATTATTCAGCATTTTTACACAATTATATTTTACAATATTGTGAGCTTACAACATGTATATTTCATGAAATTAAGGTATTGATATTTATCTTAAAAACAACGGGTTTTCAAGTGTTTTAATGTATTTTTGGAAGGCTAGAAAATGTCGAAAATTTACATTATTCAGCCCTTTATTTGATAGCGAAATTCAAAATGTATGTAATATTTTAGTTGTTTTCGTTAGAAAATGCTATTTTAACAACTGTAAGCTTATAAAAGGAGTTTTAGACTCTATATTGTGATGCAAATGTATATTACACATGTTTTTCATAGTCTCTACCAAATTGTAGTGTTATATCATAAATAGTAGGAATTTACCTAACGTTAATGCTTTATACCCTCATAATGTGTTCTTTTCAATGACTTTAGCTAGTTATCGGTGATATATAGCTGTTTTTTCAAATTGAAGCATCCAATCTTTTTTTTAGAACAATTTGCACCTACAGTATAAGTAGCTTAAATTACATTAAGCTATATAATAGAAGAATAAGAGGTTATTTATTGTGATATCACGGTATATTGCACGCGTTTTTCATAGTTTCTTGTAAACTGTAGCATTATTGTATATATACAAGTAGTTTTACTTATCATATTGCTATAAACCCATTAAATTTAGTTTTTCAATGATTTTAGCTAGTTATCAGTGAAGAGCTGTTTTTTTCTACAAATTGAAGTATATTCCTTTATATCGGTAGCTAAATAGCTTTTGATATTTGCTACAACTATATTTAACAAAATTAATAGCAAAAAATATGTATTTTTTTATGAAATTTAGATATCAATTCTAATCTTAAAAACAACGTTTTTTCAAGTAATATAATGTATTTTTGAACGGCTAACAAATGTCGAAATTTGATATTAATAAGCACTTTTACACAACTATATTTTACAATTTTATGAGCTAAAAATATGTATTTTTCATGAAATTTAGGTATCAATTAAATCTTAAAAACAACGTTTTTTTAAGTGTTTTAATTTATTTTTGAAAGGCTAAAAAATGTCGAAAATTGATATTATTCAGCACTTTTACACAACTATACTTTACAATATAATGAGCTTAAAAAATGTATTTATTATGAAATTTAGGTATCAATTTTAATCTTAAAAACAACGTTTCTGCAAGTGTTTTAATATATTTTTGAAGGGCTAAGAAATGTCGAAAATTGACATTATTCAGCCCTTTTTTTGATAGAGAAATTCAAAATGTGGTATTATAGTTGTTTTCGTTAGAAAATGCTATTTTAAACTACTGTAAGCTTATAATAGGAGTTTGAGACTCTACATTGTGATACAATTATATATTACACGTGTTTTTCATAGTTTTTGTATATTGTAGTGTTATATCATAAATGGAAGGAATTTAGCTTATGATAATGCTTTATACCCTCAAAATATTTTCTTTTCAATGATTTTAGCTAGTTATCGTTGATATATAGCTGTTTTCCTACAAATTGAAGTATACAATACTTGTTTTAGAATAATTTGCACCTATAAGTAGCTTACATTACATTAAGCTAATAAATAGAAGAATAAGAGGTTATTTATTGTGATTAAACGGTATATTGCAAGCGTTTTTCATAGTTTCTTGTAAACTGTAGCGTTATTGTATATATACAAGTAGTTCTACTTATCATATTGCTATAAACACATAACATTTTGTGTTTTCAATGATTTTAGCAAGTTATCAGTGAAGAGTTTTTTTTCTTCTACAAATTGAAGTATATTTCTTTATATCTGTAGCTAAATAGCTTTTGATATTTGCTACAACTATATTTTACAATATTAATAGCTCAAAATATGTATTTTTCATGAAATTTAGGTATCAATTTTAATCATAAAAACAATGTTTTTTCAAGTATTTTAATGTATTTTTGAAAGGCTAAAAAATGTCGAAATTTGACATTATTCAGGACTTTTACACAACTAAATTTAACAATATTATGAGCTAAAAATACGCATTTTTCATGAAATTTAGGTATCAATTTTAATCTTAAAAACAACGTTTTTTCAAGAATTGTAATGTATTTTTGAAGGGCAACAAAATGTCGAAATTTGACATTATTAAGCACTGTTACACAATTATATTTTACAATATTATGAGCTTAAAATATATATTTTTCATGAAATTTAGGTATTAATTTTAATCCTAAAAACAACGTTTTTTCACGTGTTTTAATGTATTTTTGAAAGGCTAAAAAATGTCGAAAATTGACATTATTCGGCCTTTTTTTGATAGCGAAATTCAAAATGTAGTATTATAGTTGTTTTCGTTAAAAAATGCTATTTTAACTACTGTAAGCTTATAATACGAATTTGAGACTCTATATTGTGATACAATTGTATATTACACGTGTTTTTCTTAGTCTCTTGTAAATTGTAGTTATATTATAAATAGAAGGAATTTACCTTACGATAATGCTTTATACCCTCAAAATGTGTTCTTTTCAATGATTTTAGCTAGTTATCGGTGATATATAGCTGTTTTTCTACAAATTGAAGCATACAATCCTTATTTTAAAATAATTTGCACCTATAAGTAGCTTACATTACATTAAGCTATAAAATAGAAGAGTAAGAGGTTATTTATTGTGATATAATGATATATTGCAAGCGTTTTTCAAAGTTTTTTGTAAACTGTACCATTATTGTATATATACAAGTGTTTTACTTATCATATAGCTATAAATCCATAACATGTAGTTTTTCAATGATTTTAGCTAGTTCTCAGTGAAGAGCTGTTTTTTTCTACAAATTTAAGTATATTCTTTCATATCGGTAGGTAAAAATAGCTTTGATATTTGCTAAAACTATATTTTACAAAATTAATAGCTGTAAATATGTATTTTTTATGAAATTAGGTATCAATTTTAATCTTAAAAACAACGTTTTTTCCAAGTTTTTTAATGTATTTTTGAAGGGCTAAAAAATGTAGAAATTTAACATTATTCAGCACTTTTACACAAATATATTTTACAATATTATGAGCTTAAAATATGTATTTTTCATGAAATTAAGGTATCAATTTTAATCTTAAAAACAACGTTTTATCAAGTGTTTTAATGTTATTTTGAAAGGCTAAGAAGTGTCGAAAATTGACATTATTCAGCCCTTTTTTTGATAGAGAAATTCAAAATGTGGTATTATAGTTGTTTTCCTTAGAAAATGCTATTTTATACTATTGTAAGCTTATAATACGAATTTGAGACTCTATATTGTGAAACAATTGTATATTTCACGTGTTTTTCATAGTTTCTTGTAAATTGTAGTGTTATATCATAAATAGAAGGAATTTAACTTATGATAATGCTTTATACCCTCAAAATGTGTTCTTTTCAATAATTTTAGATAGTTATCGGTGATATATAGCTGTTTTCCTACTAATTGAAGTATACAATAATTTTTTTAGAATAATTTGCACCTATAAGTAGCTTACATTACATTAAGCTAATATATAGAAGAGTAAGAGGTTATTTATTGTGATAAAACGGTATATTGCAAGCGTTTTTCATAGTTTCTTGTAAACTGTAGCGTTATTGTATATATACAAGTAATTTTACTTATCATATTGCTATAAGCACATAAAATTTATTGTTTTCAATTATTTTAGCAAGTTATCAGGGAAGAGTTGTTTTTTTTTTACAAATATAAATATATTTCTTTATATCTGTAGCTAAATAGCTTTTGATATTTGCTACAACTAAATTTTACAATATTAATAGATAAAAATATGTATTTTTCATGAAATTTAGGTATCAATTTTTTTCATAGAAACAATGTTTTTTTCAAGTATTTTAATGTATTTTTGAAAGGCTACAAAATGTCAAAATTTGACATTATTCAGCACCTTTACTCGACTATATATTACAATATTATCAGCTAAAAATATGTATTTTTCATGAAATTTAGGTATCAATTTTAATCTTAAAAACAATGTTTTTTCAAGTATTTTAATGTATTTTTAAAAGGCTAATAAATGTCGAAATTTGACATTATCCAGCACTTTTACACAACTATATTCTTCAATATTATGAGCTAAAAATATGTATTTTTTATGAAATTTAGGTATCAATTTTAATCTTAAAAACAACGTTTTTTCAAGTATTTTAATGTATTTTTGAAGGGCTAAAAAATGTCGAAATTTGACGTTATTCAGCACTTTTACACAATTATATTTTAAAATATTATGAGCTTAAAATATGTATTTCTCATGAAATTTAGGTATTAATATTTATCTTAAAAACAACGTTTTTGCAAGTGTTTTAATGTATTTTTAAAAAGCCAAAAAATGTCGCATATTGACATAATTCGGCCCTTTTTTTGAAAGCGAAATTCAAAATATAGTATTATAGTTGTTTTCGTTAGAAAATGCTATTTTAACTACTGTAAGCCTGAAATAGGAGTTTGAGACTCTATATTGTGTTACAATTATATATTACACGTGTTTTTCATAGTCTCTTGAAAATTGTAGTGTTATATCATAAATAGAAGGAATTTACCTTACGATAATGCTTTATACCCTCAAAATGTGTTCTTTTCAATGATTTTAGCTAGTTATAGGTGATATATAGCTGTTTTTCTACAAATTGAAGCATACTATCCTTTTTTTTAGAATAATTTGCACCTATAAGTAGCTTACATTACATTAAGCTATAAAATAGAAGGGTAAGAGGTTATTTATTGTGATATAACGGTATATTTCAAGGTTTTTTCATAGTTTCTTGTAAACTGTAGCGTTATTGTATATATACAAGTAGTTTTACTTATCATATTGCTATATACCCATAAAATGTAGTTTTTCAATGATTTTAGCTAGTTATCAGTGAAGAGCTGTTTTTTTTCTATAAATTGAAGTATATTCCTTGATCGGTAGCTAAATAGTTTTTGATATTTGCTACAACTATATTTAACAAAATTAATAGCTAAAAATATGTATTTTTTATGTAATTTAGGTATCAATTTTAATCTTAAAAACAACATTTTTTTCAAGTATTTTAATGTATTTTTTAAAGGCTAAAAAATGTCGAAATTTGACATTATTCAGCACTTTTACACAACTTAATTTTACAATATTATGAGCTTAAAATATGTATTTTTCATGAAATTTAGGTATCAATTTTAATCTTAAAAACAAAGTTTTTTTCAAGTGTTTGAATGTATTTTTGAAAGGCTAAGAAATGTCGAAAATTGACATTATTCAGCCCTTTTTTTGATAGAGAAATTCAAAATGTGGTATTATAGTTGTTTTCGTTAGAAAATGCTATTTTAAACTACTGTAATTTTATAATAGGAGTTTGAGACTCTATATTGTGATACAATTATATATTACACGTGTAATACATAGTATACATGTAATATGTATACTATGTATATGTATGTAATACATATACATAGTTTTTGTATATTGGTGTGTTATATCATAAATAGAAGGAATTTAACTTATGATAATGCTTTATACCCTCAAAATGTGTTCTTTTCAATGATTTTAGCTAGTTATCGGTGATATATAGCTGTTTTCCTACTAATTGAAGTATACAATAATTTTTTTAAGAATAATTTGCACCTATAAGTAGCTTACATTACATTAAGCTAATATATAGAAGAGTAAGAGGTTATTTATTGTGATAAAAAGGTATATTGCAAGAGTTTTTCATAGTTTCTTGTAAACTGTAGCGTTATTGTATATATACAAGTAGTTTTACTTATCATATTGCTATCAACACATAAAATTTAGTGTTTTCAATGATTTTAGCAAGTTTTCAGTGTAGAGTTATTTTTTTCTACAAATTGAAGTATATTTCTTAATAACAGTAGCTAAATAGCTTTTGATATTTGCTACAACTATATTTTACAAAATTAATAGCTAAAAATATGTATTTTTCATGAAATTTAGGTATCAATTTTAGTCTTAAAAACAATGTTTTTTCAAGTATTTTAATGTATTTTTGAAGGGCTAAAAAATGTCTTACATTACATTAAGCTATAAAATAGAAGAGTAAGAGGTTATTTATTGTGATATAACGGTATATTGCAAGCGTTTTTCATAGTTTCTTGTAAACTGTAGCGTTATTGTATATATACAAGTAGTTTTACTTATCATATTGCTATAAACCCATAACATGTAGTTTTTCAATGATTTTAGCTAGTTACTTGAAGAGCTGTTTTTTTCTACAAGTTGAAGTATATTCCTTTATATCGGTAGCTAAATAGCTTTTGATATTTGCTACAAATATATTTTACAAAATTAATAGCTAAAAATATGTATTTTTTATGAAATTTAGGTATCAATTTTAATCCTAAAATCAAAGTTTTTTAAGGTATTATAATGTATTTTTGAAAGGCTAACAAATGTCAAAATTTGACATTATTAAGCACTTTCACACGACTATATTTTACAATATTATGAGCTAAAAATATGTATTTTTCATGAAATTTAGGTATCAATTAAATTTTAAAAACAACGTTTTTTCAAGTGTTTTAATGTATTTTTGAAAGCCCAAAAAATGTCGAAAATTGACATTATTCAGCACTTTTACACAACTATATTTTACAATATTATGAACTTAAAATATGTATTTTTCATGAAATTTAGGTATCAATTTTAATCTTAAAAACAAAGCTTTTTCAAGTGTTTTAATGTATTTTTGAAGGGCTAAGAAATGTCGAAAATTGACATTATTCAGCTCTTTTTTTGATAGAGAAATTCAAAATGTGGTATTATAGTTGTTTTCCTTAGAAAAGGCTATTTTAAACTACTGTAAGCTTGTAATACGAATTTGAGACTCTATATTGTGAAACAATTGTATATTTCACGTGTTTTTCATAGTTTCTTGTAAATTGTAGTGTTATATCATAAATAGAAGGAATTTAACATATGATAATGCTTTATACCCTCAAAATGTGATCTTTTCAATGATTTTAGCTAGTTATCGGTGATATATAGCTGTTTTCCTACTAATTGAAGCATACAATAATTTTTTTAGAATAATTTGCACCTATAAGTAGCTTACATTACATTAAGCTAATAAATAGAAGAGTAAGAGGTTATTTATTGTGATTAAACGGTATATTGCAAGCGTTTTTCATAGTTTCTTGTAAACTGTAGCGTTATTGTATAGATACAAGTATTTTTACTTATCATATTGCTATAAACACACAAAATTTAGTGTTTTCAATGATTTTAGCAAGTTATCAGTGAAGAGTTGTTTTTTTCTACAAATTGAAGTATATTTCTTAATATCTGTAGCTAAATAGCTTTTGATATTTGCTACAACTATATTTTACAAAATTAATAGCTAAAAATATGTATTTTTCATGAAATTTAGGTATCAATTTCAATCTTAAAACAATGTTTTTTCGAGTGTTTTAATGTATTTTTGAATGGCTAATAAATGTCGAAATTTGACATTATTAAGCACTTTTACACAACTAAATTTACAATATTATGTGCTAAAAATATGTATTTTCATGAAATTTAGGTATCAATTTTAATCTTAAAAACAACGTTTTTTCAAGTATTTTAATGTATTTTTGAAGGGCTAAAAAATGTCAAAAATTTGACAATATTCAGCACTTTTACACAATTATATTTTACAATATTATGAGCTTAAGAGATGTTTATTTCATGAAATCTAGGTATTGATATTTATCTTAAAAACAACGTATTTTCAAGTGTTTTAATGTATTTTTGAAAGGCTAAAAAATGTCGAAAATTGACATTATTCAGCCATTTATTTGATAGCGAAATTCAAAATGTATATAATATTTTAGTTGTTTTCGTTAGAAAATGCTATTTTAACAACTGTAAGCTTATAATAGGAGTTTGAGACTCTATATTGTGATACAAATGTTTATTACACGTGTTTTTCATAGTCTATACCAAATTGTAGTGTTATATCATAAATAGAAGGAATTTACCTTACGATAATGCTTTATACCCTCAAAATGTGTTCTTTTCAATGATTTTAGCTAGTTATCGGTGATATATAGCTGTTTTTTCAAACTGAAGCATCCAATCCTTTTTTTAGAACAATTTGCACCGTAGATTAAATTACATTAAGCTATAAAATAGAAGAATAAGAGGTTATTTATTGTGATATAACGGTATATTGCACGCGTTTTTCATAGTTTCTTGTAAACTGTAGCATTATTGTATATATACAAGTAGTTTTACTTATCATATTGCTATAAACTCATACAATGTAGTTTTTCAATGATTTTAGCTAGTTATCAGTGAACAGCTGTTTTTTTCTACAAATTGAAGTTTATTCCTTTATATCGCTATTTATAGCTAAATAGCTTTTGATATTTGCTACAACTATATTTTACAAAATTAATAGCTAAAAATATGTATTTTTTTATGAAATTTAGGTATCAATTCTAATCTTAAAAACAACGTTTTTTCAAGTATTTTAATGTATTTTTGAAAGGCTAAAAAATGTCGAAATTTGACAATATTAAGCACTTTTACACAACTATATTTTACAATATTATGAGCTTAAAATATGTATTTTTCATGAAATTTAGGTATCAATTTTAATCCTAAAAAACAACGTTTTTTCAAGTGTTTTAATGTATTTTTGAATAGCTAAAAAATGTCGAAAATTGATATTATTCAGCACTTATACACAACTATATTTTACAATATTATGAGCTTAAAATATGTATTTTTCTTGAAATTTAGGTATCAATTTTAATCATAAAAACAACGTTTTTTGAAGTGTTTTACTGTATTTTTGAAGGGCTAAGAAATGTCGAAAATTGACATTATTCAATCCTTTTTTTGATAGAGAAATTCAAAATGTGGTATTATAGTTGTTTTCGTTAGAAAATGATATTTTAAACTACTGTAAGCTTATAATAGGAGTTTGAGACTCTATATTGTGATACAATTGTATATTACACGTGTTTTTCATAGTCTCTTTTGTATTGTAGTGTTAATTCATAAATAGAAGGAATTTAACTTATGATAATGCTTTATACCCACAAATGTGTTCTTTTTAGTGATTTTAGCTAGTTATCGGTGATATATAGCTGTTTTCCTACAAATTGAAGTATACAATCCTTTTTTTATAATAATTTGCACCTATAAGTAGCTTACATTACATTAAGCTAATAAATAGAAGAGTAAGAGGTTATTTATTGTGATTAAACGGTATATTGTAAGCGTTTTTCATAGTTTCTTGTAAACTGTAGCGTTATTGTATATATACAAGTATTTTTACTTATCATATTGCTATAAACACATAAAATTTAGTGTTTTCAATGATTTTTGCAAGTTATCAGTGAAGAGTTTTTTTTCTTCTACAAATTGAAGTATATTTCTTTATATCTGTAGCTAGATAGCTTTTGATATTTGCTACAACTATATTTTACAAAATTAATAGCTAAAAATATGTATTTTTTATGAAATTTAGGTATCAATTTTAATCTTAAAAACAATGTTTTTTCAAGTATTTTAATGTATTTTTGAAAGGCTAAGAAATGTCGAAATTTGACATTATTAAGCACTTCTACACAACTATATTTTACAATATTACTATCTAAAAATATGTATTTTCATGAAATTTAGGTATCAATTTTAATTTTAAAAACAACGTTTTTTCAAGTGTTTTAATGTATTTTTGAAGTGCTAAGAAATGTCGAAAATTGACATTATTCAGCCCTTTTTTTGATAGAGAAATACAAAAAGTGGTATTATAGTTGTTTTCGTTAGAAAATGCTATTTTAAACTACTGTAAGCTTATAATAGGAGTCGCAGACTCTATATTGTGATACAATTGTATATTACACGTGTTTTTCATTGTTTCTTGTATATTGTAGTGTTATATCATAAATAGAAGGAATTTAACTTATGATAATGCTTTATACCCTCAAAATGTATTCTTTTCAATGATTTTAGCTAGTTATCGGTGATATGTAGCTGTTTTCCTACAAAATGAAGTATACAATATTTTTTTTTGAGTAATTTGCACCTATAAGTAGCTTACATTACATTAAGCTCATAAATAGAAGAGTAAGAGGTTATTTATTGTGATAAAATGGTATATTGCAAGCATTTTTCATAGTTTCTTGTAAACTGTAGCGTTATTGTATATATACAAGTAGTTTTACTTATCATATTGGTATAAAACCATATAATTTAGTGTTTTCAATGATTTTAGCAAGTTATCAGGGAAGAGTTGTTTTTTCTACAATTTGAAGTATATTTCTTTATATCTGTAGCTAAATAGCTTTTGATATTTGCTTCAACTATATTTTACAAAATTAATAGCTAAAAATATGTATTTTTCATGAAATTTAGGTATCAATTTTAATCTTAAAAACAATATTTTTTCAAGTATTTTAATGTATTTTTAAAAGGCTAATAAATGTCGAAATTTGATATTATCCAGCACTTTTACACAACTATATTCTTCAATATTATGAGCTAAAAATATGTATTTTTTATGAAATTTAGGTATCAATTTTAATCTTAAAAACAACGTTTTTTCAAGTATTTTAATGTATTTTTGAAGGGCTAAAAAATGTCGAAATTTGACGTTATTCAGCACTTTTACACAATTATATTTTAAAATATTATGAGCTTAAAATATGTATTTCTCATGAAATTTAGGTATTAATATTTATCTTAAAAACAACGTTTTTGCAAGTGTTTTAATGTATTTTTAAAAGGCCAAAAAATGTCGCATATTGACATAATTCGGCCCTTTTTTTGAAAGCGAAATTCAAAATATAGTATTATAGTTGTTTTCGTTAGAAAATGCTATTTTAACTACTGTAAGCCTGAAATAGGAGTTTGAAACTCTATATTGTGCTACATTTATATATTACACGTGTTTTTCATAGTCTCTTGAAAATTGTAGTGTTATATCATAAATAGAGGGAATTTACCTTACGATAATGCTTTATACCCTCAAAATGTGTTCTTTTCAATGATTTTAGCTAGTTATAGGTGATATATAGCTGTTTTTCTACAAATTGAAGCATACTATCCTTTTTTTTAGAATAATTTGCACCTATAAGTAGCTTACATTACATTAAGCTATAAAATAGAAGGGTAAGAGGTTATTTATTGTGATATAACGGTATATTTCAAGGTTTTTTCATAGTTTCTTGTAAACTGTAGCGTTATTGTATATATATACGTAGTTTTACTTATCATATTGCTATATACCCATAAAATGTAGTTTTTCAATGATTTTAGCTAGTTATCAGTGAAGAGCTGTTTTTTTCTATAAATTGAAGTATATTCCTTGATCGGTAGCTAAATAGTTTTTGATATTTGCTACAACTATATTTAACAAAATTAATAGCTAAAAATATGTATTTTTTATGTAATTTAGGTATCAATTTTAATCTTAAAAACAACTTTTTTTTCATGTATTTTAATGTATTTTTTAAAGGCTAAAAAATGTCGAAATTTGACATTATTCAGCACTTTTACACAACTTAATTTTACAATATTATGAGCTTAAAATATGTATTTTTCATGAAATTTAGGTATCAATTTTAATCTTAAAAACAAAGTTTTTTTCAAGTGTTTGAATGTATTTTTGAAGGGCTAAGAAATGTCGAAAATTGACATTATTCAGCCCTTTTTTTTATAGAGAAATTCAAAATGTGGTATTATAGTTGTTTTCGTTAGAAAATGCTATTTTAAACTACTGTAATTTTATAATAGGAGTTTGAGACTCTATATTGTGATACAATTATATATTACACGTGTAATACATAGTATACATGTAATATGTATACTATGTATATGTATGTAATACATATACATAGTTTTTGTATATTGGTGTGTTATATCATAAATAGAAGGAATTTAACTTATGATAATGCTTTATACCCTCAAAATGTGTTCTTTTCAATGATTTTAGCTAGTTATCGGTGATATATAGCTGTTTTCCAATAATTGAAGTATACAATAATTTTTTTAGAATAATTTGCACCTATAAGTAGCTTACATTACATTAAGCTAATAAATAGAAGAGTAAGAGGTTATTTATTGTGATTAAACGGTATATTGCAAGCGTTTTTCATAGTTTCTTGTAAACTGTAGCGTTATTGTATAGATACAAGTATTTATACTTATCATATTGCTATAAACACACAAAATTTAATGTTTTCAATGATTTTAGCAAGTTATCAGTGAAGAGTTTTTTTTTTCTACAAATTGAAGTATATTTCTTAATATCTGTTGCTAAATAGCTTTTGATATTTGCTACAACTATATTTTACAAAATTAATAGCTAAAAATATGTATTTTTCATGAAATTTAGGTATCAATTTCAATCTTAAAACAATGTTTTTTCGAGTGTTTTAATGTATTTTTGAATGGCTAATAAATGTCAAAATTTGACATTATTAAGCACTTTTACACAACTAAATTTACAATATTATGAGCTAAAAATATGTATTTGCATGAAATTTAGGTATCAATTTTAATCTTAAAAACAACGTTTTTTCAAGTATTTTAATGTATTTTTGAAGGGCTAAAAAATGTCAAAAATTTGACAATATTCAGCACTTTTACACAATTATATTTTACAATATTATGAGCTTAAAAGATGTTTATTTCATGAAATCTAGGTATTGATATTTATCTTAAAAACAACGTATTTTCAAGTGTTTTAATGTATTTTTGAAAGGCTAAAAAATGTCGAAAATTGACATTATTCAGCCATTTATTTGATAGCGAAATTCAAAATGTATATAATATTTTAGTTGTTTTCGTTAGAAAATGCTATTTTAACAACTGTAAGCTTATAATAGGAGTTTGAGACTCTATATTGTGATACAAATGTTTATTACACGTGTTTTTCATAGTCTATACCAAATTGTAGTGTTATATCATAAATAGAAGGAATTTACCTTACGATAATGCTTTATACCCTCAAAATGTGTTCTTTTCAATGATTTTAGCTAGTTATCGGTGATATATAGCTGTTTTTTCAAATTGAAGCATCCAATCCTTTTTTTAGAACAATTTGCACCGTAGATTAAATTACATTAAGCTATAAAATAGAAGAATAAGAGGTTATTTATTGTGATATAACGGTATATTGCATTCGTTTTTCATAGTTTCTTGTAAACTGTAGCATTATTGTATATATACAAGTAGTTTTACTTATCATATTGCTATAAACTCATACAATGTAGTTTTTCAATGATTTTAGCTAGTTATCAGTGAACAGCTGTTTTTTTCTACAAATTGAAGTTTATTCCTTTATATCGCTATTTATAGCTAAATAGCTTTTGATATTTGCTACAACTATATTTTACAAAATTAATAGCTAAAAATATGTATTTTCTTATGAAATTTAGGTATCAATTCTAATCTTAAAAACAACGTTTTTTCAAGTATTTTAATGTATTTTTGAAGGGCTAACAAATGTCGAAATTTGACATTATAAAGCACCTTTACACAACTATATTTTACAATATTATTAGCTAAAAATATGTATTTTTCATGAAATTTAGGTATTAAATTAATCTTAAAAACAACGTTTTTTCAAGTGTTTTAATGTATTTTTGGAAGGCTAAAAAATGTCGAAAATTGATATTATTCAGCATTTTTACACAACTATATATTACAATATAATGAGCTTAAAAAATGTATTTTTTATGAAATTTAGGTATCAATTTTAATCTTAAAAACAACGTTTCTGCAAGTGTTTTAATATATTTTTGAAGGGCTAAGAAATGTCGAAAATTGACATTATTCAGCCCTTTTTATGATAGAGAAATTCAAAATGTGGTATTATAGTTGTTTTCCTTAGAAAATGCTATTTTAAACTACTGTAAGCTTATAATACGAATTTGAGACTCTATATTGTGAAACAATTGTATATTTCACGTGTTTTTCATAGTTTCTTGTAAATTGTAGTGTTATATCATAAATAGAAGGAATTTAACTTATGATAATGCTTGATACCCTCAAAATGTGTTCTTTTCAATGATTTTAGCTAGTTATCGGTGATATATAGCTGTTTTCCTACTAATTGAAGTATACAATAATTTTTTTAGAATAATTTGCACCTATAAGTAGCTTACATTACATTAAGCTAATATATAGAAGAGTAAGAGGTTATTTATTGTGATAAAACGGTATATTGCAAGCGTTTTTCATAGTTTCTTGTAAACTGTAGCGTTATTGTATATATACAAGTAATTTTACTTATCATATTGCTATAAACACATAAAATTTAGTGTTTTAAATTATTTTAGCAAGTTATCAGGGAAGAGTTTTTCTTTTTTTACAAATTGAAGTATATTTCTTTATATCTGTAGCTAAATAGCTTTTGATATTTGCTACAACTAAATTTTACAATATTAATAGCTAAAAATATGTATTTTTCATGAAATTTAGGTATCAATTTTATTCATAGAAACAATGTTTTTTGCAAGTATTTTAATGTATTTTTGAAAGGCTACAAAATGTCAAAATTTGACATTATTCAGCAGTTTTACTCGACTATATATTACAATATTATGAGCTTAAAATATGTATTTTTTATGAAATTTAGGTATCAATTTTAATTTTAAAAACAACGTTTTTTCAAGTATTTTAATGTATTTTTGAAGGGCTACAAAATGTCGAAATTTGACATTATTAAGCACTTTTACACAATTATATTTTACAATATTATGAGCTTAAAATAGGTATTTTTCATGAAATTTAGGTATTAATTTTAATCTTAAAAACAACGTTTTCTCAAGTGTTTTAATGTATTTTTGAAAGGCTAAATAATGTCGAAAATTGACATTATCCAGCCCTTTTTTTGATAGCGAAATTCAAAATGTAGTATTACAGTTGTTTTCGTTAGAAAATGCTATTTTAACTACTGTAAGCTTAAAATACGAGTTATAGACTCTAAATTGTGATACAATTGTATATTACACGTGTTTTTCATATTCTCTTGTAAATTTTAGTGTTATATCATAAATAGAAGGAATTTACCTTACGATAATGCTTTATACCCTCAAAATGTGTTCTTTTTAATGATTTTAACTAGTTATCGGTGATATATAGCTGTTTTTCTACAAATTGAAGCATACAATCCTTTTTTTAGAATAATTTGCACCTATAAGTAGCTTAAATTACATTAAGCTAATAAATAGAAGAGTAAGAGGTTATTTATTGTGATTAAACGGTATATTGCAAGCGTTTTTCATAGTTTCTTGTAAACTGTAGCGTTATTGTATATATACAAGTAATTTTACTTATCATATTGCTATAAACACATAAAATTTAGTGTTTTAAATTATTTTAGCAAGTTATCAGGGAAGAGTTTTTCTTTTTTTACAAATTGAAGTATATTTCTTTATATCTGTAGCTAAATAGCTTTTGATATTTGCTACAACTAAATTTTACAATATTAATAGCTAAAAATATGTATTTTTCATGAAATTTAGGTATCAATTTTATTCATAGAAACAATGTTTTTTGCAAGTATTTTAATGTATTTTTGAAAGGCTACAAAATGTCAAAATTTGACATTATTCAGCAGTTTTACTCGACTATATATTACAATATTATGAGCTAAAAATATGTATTTTCATGAAATTTAGGTATCAATTTTAATTTTAAAAACAACGTTTTTTCAAGTATTTTAATGTATTTTTGAAGGGCTAAAAAATGTCAAAATTTGACATTATTCAGCACTTTTACACAATTATATTTTACAATATTGTGAGCTTAAAACATGTATATTTCATGAAATTTAGGTATTGATATTTATCTTAAAAACAACGGGTTTTCAAGTGTTTTAATGTATTTTTGAAAGGCTAAAAAATGTCGAAAATTGACATTATTCAGCCCTTTATTTGATAGCGAATTTCAAAATGTATGTAATATTTTAGTTGTTTTCGTTAGAAAATGCTATTTTAACAACTGTAAGCTTATAAAAGGAGTTTGAGACTCTATATTGTGATACAAATGTATATTACACATGTTTTTCATAGTCTCTACCAAATTGTAGTGTTATATCATAAATAGAAGGAATTTACAGAACGTTAATGCTTTATACCCTCAAAATGTGTTCTTTTCAATGACTTTAGCTAGTTATCGGTGATATATAGCTGTTTTTTCAAATTGAAGCATTCAATCCTTTTTTTAAAACAATTTGCACCTATAAGTAGCTTAAATTACATTAAGCTATATAATAGAAGAATAAGAGGTTATTTATTGTGATATCACGGTATATTGCACGCGTTTTTCATAGTTTCTTGTAAACTGTAGCATTATTGTACAAGTACAAGTAGTTTTACTTATCATATTGCTATAAACCCATAAAATGTAGTTTTTCAATGATTTTAGCTAGTTATCAGTGAAAAGCTGTTTTTTTCTACAAATTGAAGTATATTCCTTTATATCGGTAGCTAAATAGCTTTTGATATTTGCTACAACTATATTTTACAAAATTAATAGCAAAAAATATGTATTTTTTTATGAAATTTAGGTATCAATTCTAATCTTAAAAACAACGTTTTTTCAAGTAATATAATGTATTTTTGAACGGCTAACAAATGTCGAAATTTGACATTATTAAGCACTTTTACACAACTATATTTTACAATATTATGAGCTAAAAATATGTATTTTTCATGAAATTTATCAATTTAATCTTAAAAACAACTTTTTTTCAGGTGTTTTAATGTATTTTTGAAAGGCTAAAAAATGTCGAAAATTGATATTATTCAGCACTTTTACACAACTATATTTTACAATATAATGAGCTTAAAAAATGTATTTTTTATGAAATTTAGGTATCAATTTTAATCTTAAAAACAACGTTTTTGCAAGTGTTTTAATATATTTTTGAAGGGCTAAGAAATGTCGAAAATTGACATTATTCAGCCCTTTTTTTGATAGAGAAATTCAAAATGTGGTTTTATAGTTGTTTTCGTTAGAAAATGCTATTTTAAACTACTTATAATAGGAGTTTGAGACTCTATATTGTGATACAATTATATATTACACGTGTTTTTCATAGTTTTTGTATATTGTAGTGTTATATCATAAATAGAAGGAATTTAGCTTATGATAATGCTTTATACCCTCAAAATATGCTCTTTTCAATGATTTTAGCTAGTTATCGGTGATATATAGCTGTTTTCCTACAAATTGAAGTATACAATACTTGTTTTAGAATAATTTGCACCTATAAGTAGCTTACATTACATTAAGCTAATAAATAGAAGAGTAAGAGGTTATTTATTGTGATTAAACGGTATATTGCAAGCGTTTTTCATAGTTTCTTGTAAACTGTAGCGTTATTGTATATATACAAGTAGTTTTACTTATCATATTGCTATAAACACATAAAATTTAGTGTTTTCAATGATTTTAGCAAGTTATCAGGGAAGAGTTTTTTTTTTATTTACAAATTGAAGTATATTTCTTTATATCTGTAGCTAAATAGCTTTTGATATTTGCTACAACTAAATTTTACAATATTAATAGCTAAAAATATGTATTTTTCATGAAATTTAGGTATCAATTTTATTCATAGAAACAATGTTTTTTTCAAGTATTTTAATGTATTTTTGAAAGCCTACAAAATGTCAAAATTTGGCATTATTCAGCACTTTTACACGACTATATATTACAATATTTTCAGCTAAAAATATGTATTTTTCATGAAATTTAGGTATTAATTTTAATCTTAAAAACAACGTTTTTTCAAGTGTTTTAATGTATTTTTGAAAGGCTAAAAAATGTCGAAAATTGACATTATCCAGCCCTTTTTTTGATACGAAATTCAAATGATAGTAATTACAGTTTTTTCGTTAGAAATGCTATTTTAACTACTGTAAGTTTTAAATACGAGTTTGAGACTCTAAATTGTGATACATTGTATATTACACGTTTTTTCATAACTCTGTAAAATTATAGTGTTTATTACAAAAGAAATTTCTTCATAATGCTTTTACGCTCAAATGTGTTCTTTTCATCAATTTAGTCTAGTTATTGTTTATAATTTGTTTCTTTACAAATTGAAGCATTACATTAACTTATTATAGAAAATTTCACCTATTAAGGGTTAATTACATTTAGCTATAAATAAGGTAAAGAGGTTATTTTTTGATATAACGGTATTTGCAGCGTTTTCATATTTTTTAAACTGTAGTCGTTATTGTATATATTCTAAGTATTTTTCTTAAATTTTTTAAAAACAAATTTGTGTTTTCAATATTTTAGCTATTATCTGAATTTTTTACTAAATTTGAAATATTCTTTATATCGGTACTGAATTGTTTTTGATATTTCTACAACTATAATTTACAAATTAATAGTAAAAATGTATTTTTTATGAAATTAGGTCTCAATATCTAACTTAAAAACACGTTTTTTCAGTAAATATAATGTATTTTGAAGGGAAAAATTTTAAAATTTTAAATTATTAGCACTTTTAACAACAATATTTTACAATATTATGAGTTTAAATAGTAATTTTCAAAAATTTTTCAATTTAATCTTTAAAACAACTTTTTTCAATGTTTAAATGTATTTTTGAAAGACTAAAAAATGTTTGAAAATTGATATTATTCAACACTTTTTACAATTTTTACAAAATAATGAGCTTAAAAAATATTTTTTAAAATTTAGGTATCATTTTATCTTAAAAACAAAGTTTTGCAAGTGTTTTAATAGTTTTTTGAAGCTAAGAAATGTTTGAAAATTACATTATTAACCCTTTTTTTGATGAAAATTCAAAAAGTTGTTTTTATAGTTTTGTTTTGTGTTTATAAAATGCTATTTAAATACTTTAATAGAGTTTTGAACTCTATATTGTTACAATGATATATTACACGTTTGTTATTAGTTTTTGTATAATTGAAGTTTATATTTTAAATGAAGGAATTTAGCTTATTAATGCTTTATACCCTCAAATAATGCTCTTTTATGATTTAGCTAGTTATGGTATATATAGCTGTTTTCCATAAATTGAAAGTATACATTGTTTTAGATAATTTGACCTATAAGTAGCTTTACATTAATTAAGTAAAAAAAAAAATTAGGTTTTTTTGATAATGTTATAATTCAAGGATTTTTTTTTTTTTAAAATTAAGTTATTTTATATCAGTATATTTTTAATATTTGCTACAACTAAATTTTAGTTTTAATAAAATTAGTATTTTTCATGAAATTAGGTATATTTTATTTTAAACAATTGATTTTTTTCAAGTATTTTAATTATTTTTGAAAGGCTCAAATGTCAAATTTGAAATATTCAGCACTTTTACAAATATATATTTTACAATATTTTCAACTTAATAATAGTATTTTTCTGAAATTTTAATTTATTTAAGAAACCATGCATTTTAATTATTAATGTATTTTTGAAGGGCTTAAAAATTCAATTGAATTATTAGTCATATTTATACAATTATATTTTAATATATAATACTTAAATATTATTTTTCTAAATTTGTATATTTTAATCTTAAAAACAATTTTTCAAGTGTTTTAATGTAATTTTTAAAGGCTAAAAAATGTCGAAATTTAGATATCAGCCTTTTTTTGATACGAAATTCAAAATGTAGTATTACAGTTGTTTTCGTTAGAAAATGCTATTTTAAACTACTGTATTAAAATACGAGTTTGAGACTCTAAATTGGATACAATTTATATTACACGTGTTTTTCATATTCTTTGTAATTGTAGTGTTATATATAAATAGAAGTAATTTACCTTACGATAAATGTTTATCCTTCAAAATGTTCTTTTAAGATTTTACTAGTTATCGGTGATATATAATGTTTTTCTACAAATTGACATACAATCCTTTTTTAGAACAATTTGCACCTATAAGTACTTAATTTACATTAACTATAAATAGAAGAGTAAGAGTTATTTTTTGTGTATAACGCTATAATTGCATGCGTTTTTTCATGTTTCTTTTAAACTGTAGCGTTATTGTATATATCTAAGTATTTTTAAATATCATATTTGCTAAAACAAAATTTTGGTTTTCAATGATTTTAGCTAGTTTAGTGAAAGTTGTTTTTTCTAAAATTGAAGTATATTCCTTTATATCGTAGCTAAATAGCTTTTGTATTTGCTACAACTATTTTTACAAAATTAATAGCTAAAAATATGTATTTTTTTATGAATTTAGTATCAATTCTATCTTAAAAACAACGTTTTATAGTAATATATGTATTTTTGAAGGGTTAACAAATGTCGAAATTTGACATTATTAAGACTTTTACAAACTATATTTTACAATATTATGAGCTAAAAATATGTATTTTTAATAATTTACAATTTAATTTAAAAACAACTTTTTTTCAAGTGTTAAATGTATTTTTTTGAAAGGCTAAAAATGTCGAAAATTGAATTAATTTGCAACTTTTCAAACTATATTTTAAATAAGAGCTTAAAAAATGTATTTTTTATGAAATTTAGGTATAATTTTAATCTTAAAAAACGTTTTGACAAAGTGTTTTTAATATATTTTTGAAGGGCTAAGAATGTCAAAATTGACATTATTCCCTTTTTTTTTATAGAGAATTCAAATGTGGTTTTATATGTTTTTTCAAGTTAGAAAATGCTATTTTAAACTACTTATATAGGATTTGAGACTCTATTTGTATACATTAATATTACACTGTTTTTTATGTTTTTTGATATATGTATGTTATATCTAATAGAAGGATTTACTTATGATAATGCTTTAATACCCTCAAAATATGCTCTTTTCATGATTTTAGCTAGTTATCGTTTATAAGTTTTTCCTAGAAATTGAAGTATACAATCTTGTTTTAAATAATTTGCACCATAAGTGTTACATTACATTAAGCAATAATAGAAGAGTAAGAGGTTATTTATTGTGATTAAACGGTAATTGCAAGCGTTTTTTCATAGTTTCTTGTAAACTGTACGTTATTGTATTATACAAGTAGTTTATTATCATATTGCATAAACACATAAAATTTAGTGTTTTCAATGATTTTAGCAAGTTAGGAAGATTGTTGTTTTTTTTTACCAAATTGAAGTATATTTCTTTATATCTGTAGCTAAATGCTTTTGATATTTGCTACACTAAATTTTAAAATATTATAGCTAAAAATATGTATTTTTCATGAAATTAGTATCAATTTTATTCATAGAAACAATGTTTTTTCAAGTATTTTAATGTATTTATTGAAAGGCTACAAAATGTCAAAATTTGACATTATTCAGCACCTTTACTCGACTATATATTACATATTATCAGCTAAAAATGTATTTTTCATGAAATTTAGGTATCATTTTAATCTTAAAACCATGTTTTTTCAAGTATTTTAATGTATTTTTGAAGGGCTACAAAATTTCGAAATATGCATTATAGCACTTTACACATTATATTTTAAATATTATGAGCTTAAAATAGGTATTTTTCATGAAATTTAGTATTATTTTAATCATAAAAACAACGTTTTTCAGTGTTTAATGTATTTTTGAAAGGCTAAAAAATGTCGAAAATTAACATTATCCAGCCCTTTTTTTGATAGCGAAATTCAAAATGTAGTATTACAGTTGTTTTCGTTAGAAAATGCTATTTTAACTACTGTAAGCTTAAAATACGAGTTTGAGACTCTAAATTGTGATACAATTGTATATTACACGTGTTTTTCATATTCTCTTGTAAATTGTAGTGTTATCATAAATAGAAGGAATTTACCTTACGATAATGCTTTATACCCTCAAAATGTGTTCTTTTCAATGATTTTAGCTAGTTATCGGTGATATATAGCTGTTTTTCTACAAATTGAAGCATACAATCCTTTTTTTAGAACAATTTGCACCTATAAGTAGCTTAAATTACATTAAGCTAATAAATAGAAGAGTAAGAGGTTATTTATTGTGATATAACGGTATATTGCACGCGTTTTTCATAGTTTCTTGTAAACTGTAGCGTTATTGTATATATCTAAGTATTTTTACTTATCATATTGCTATAAACACATAAAATGTAGTTTTTCAATGATTTTAGCTAGTTATCAGTGAAGAGCTGTTTTTTTCTACAAATTGAAGTATATTCCTTTATATCGGTAGCTAAATAGCTTTTGATATTTGCTACAACTATATTTTACAAAATTAATAGCTAAAAATATGTATTTTTTTATGAAATTTAGGTATCAATTCTAATCTTAAAACAACGTTTTTTCAAGTATTTTAATGTATTTTTGAAAGGCTAAAAAATGTCGAAATTTGACAATATTAAGCACTTTTACACAACTATATTTTACAAAATTAATAGCTAAAAATATGTATTTTTCATGAAATTTAGGTATCAATTTTAATCCTAAAAAACAACGTTTTTTCAAGTGTTTTAATGTATTTTTGAAAAGCTAAAAAATGTCGAAAATTGATATTATTCAGCACTTTTACACAACTATATTTTACAATATTATGAGCTTAAAATATGTATTTTTCTTGAAATTTAGGTATCAATTTTAATCATAAAAACAACGTTTTTTGAAGTGTTTTACTGTATTTTTGAGGAGCTAAGAAATGTTGAAAATTGACATTATTCAATCCTTTTTTTGATAGAGAAATTCAAAATGTGGTATTATAGTTGTTTTCGTTAGAAAATGATATTTTAAACTACTGTAAGCTTATAATAGGAGTTTGAGACTCTATATTGTGATACAATTGTATATTACACGTGTTTTTCATAGTCTCTTGTGTATTGTAGTGTTAATTCATAAATAGAAGGAATTTAACTTATGATAATGCTTTATACCCACAAATGTGTTCTTTTTAGTGATTTTAGCTAGTTATCGGTGATATATAGCTGTTTTCCTACAAATTGAAGTATACAATACTTGTTTTAGAATAATTTGCACCTATAAGTAGCTTACATTACATTAAGCTAATAAATAGAAGAATAAGAGGTTATTTATTGTGATTAAACGGTATATTGCAAGCGTTTTTCATAGTTTCTTGTAAACTGTAGCGTTATTGTATATATACAAGTAGTTCTACTTATCATTTGCTATTAGAAACACATCAATTTTAGTGTTTTCAATGATTTTTTTAGCAAGTTATCAGTGAAGAGTTTTTTTCTTCTACAAATTGAACAGGTATATTTCTTTATACTGTAGCAAATAGCGTTTTGATATGTTGCTTTACAACTATATGGTACAATATTAATAGCTCCAAAATATGTATTTGTCAGGAAATTTAGGCTATCAATTTGAATAATTAAAAACAAGTTTTTTCAAGGATTTTAATGTATTTGTGGAAAAGGCTAAAAAAGGTCGATATTTGACATTATTCAGGACTTTTAACAACTAAAATTTAACAATATTATGAGGCTAAAAATACGCAGTTGTCATGAAATTTAGGTATCAATTTGAAATTCGTAAAACCAACGTTTTGTCAAGAATTGTAATGTATTTTTTGAAGGGCAACAAAAATGTCGAAATTTGACATATGAAGCATTGTTACAGAATTTATATTTTTACAATATTATGAGCTTAAAATTATGTGATTTTAATGAAATTTTAGGTATTAATTTATAATCCCAAAAAAACAACGTTTTTTCACGGTTTTAATGTATTTCTTGAAAGGCTAAAAAAAAAATGTCGAAAACAATTGACCACTTATTCAGCTCCTTTTTTTGATAGCGAAAGTAAAAATGTAGTATTATAGTTGTTTCGTTAAAAAAAGCTTATTTTAACTACTGTAAGCTTATAATACGATTGGAGACTATATTGTGATACCAATTTATATTACACGTTGTTTTCTCTAGTTCTCTTTGTAAATTGTTAGGTATATTAGAAATAGAAGGAAATTTACCGTTACGATTTAATGCTTATACCCTCAAAATGTGTGTTTTTTCTAATGGATTTTTAGCTAGTTACGGTGATTAGTATAGCTGTTTTTCTACAAAATTGAAGCATACAATCCTTATTTTAAAATTAATTTTGACTATAAGTAGCTTTACATTACATTAAGCTATAAAATAGAAGAGGTAAGAGGTTATTTATTGTGTAAACGATATATTGCAAGCTGTTTTTCAAAGTTTTTTGTAAACTGTACCGTTATTGTATATATACAAAGTGTTTACTTTATCATATAGATAAATCCATACCATGTTAGTTTTTCAATGATTTGAGCTACGTCTCATGAAGAGCTGTTTTTTTCTACAAATTTCAGTATATTTCTTTATATCGCGTAGCTAAATAGCTTTCATATTTGCTCTAAAACTTACTTTTTACAAAATTTAAAGCTAAAAATAGTATTTTTATGATATGAGGTATCAATTTTAATCTGAAAAACCAACGTTTTTGTTTTCAATGTATTTAATGTTATTTTTGAAGGGCTAAAAAATGTAGAAATTTAACATTATTCATCACTTGTTACACCAAATATTATTTTACAATATTATGGAGCTTAAAATATGTTATTTTTCATGAAATTAAGGTATCAATTTTAATCTTAAAAACAAAACGTTTATCAAGTGTTTTACATGTATTTTTGAAAGGCTCACGAAGGGCGGAAAATTGACATATTCAGCCCTTTTTTTTTGATAGAGAAATTCAAAATGTTGTGTTTTTATAGTTGTTGTTGTTTCCTTAGAAAAAAATGCTAATTTAAAACTAACTGTAAACTTATAATATGAATTGAGGACTCTATTATTGTGTAAACAATTGTATATCTGTCCGTGTTGTTCATAGTTTCTTTGTAAATTGTAGTGGTTATATCCTAATATAGAAGGAATTTAACTTATGAATAATGCTGTTTATACCCTCAAAATGTGTTCTTTTCATGATTTTAGCTAGTTAATTGGTGATATAATGGCTCGTTTTCCTACTAATGAAGGATACAATAATGTTTTTAGAATAATTTTGGCACCTATAAGTAGCTTCACATTCATTAAGCTAATATAATAGAAGATGTAAGAGGTTATTTATTGTGATTAAAACGGTATATTGCAACGCGTTTTTCATAGTTTCTTGTAAACTGTCCGCGTTATGTATATATACAAGTAATTTTACTTATCATCTTGCATAAAAACATAAAATTTATTGTTTTCAATTTATATTTAGCAATTATCAGGGAAAGAGTTGTTGTTTTTTTACAAATTGAAATATATTTCGTATATCTGTAGCTCTTAAATAGCTTTTGATATTTGCTAAACTAAATTTTACCCCCAATATAATAGCTAAAAAATATGTATTTTTCATGAAATTTAGGTATCAATTTTATTCATAGAAAAAAACAATGTTTTTATTCAAGTATTTAATGTATTTTTGAAAGGCTACAAATGTCAAAATTTGACATTATTCAGAACCTTTACTCGACTAATAATATTACAATATTATCAGCTAAAAATATGTATGTTTCAATGAAATTTAGGTATCAATTTTAATCCTTAAAAAAACAATTGGTTTTTCCAAGTATCTTAATGTATTGTTTGAAAGGGCTACAAAAATGTTCGAAATTATGCCATATTAAGCACTTTTACACCAATTAATTTATCAATATTTATGGAGCTTAAAATATGTGTTTTCATTGAAATTTAGGTATTAATTTTAATCTTAAAAACAACCTTTTTTTCAAGGGTTTTTAATATTTTGAAAGGCTAAATAAAAAAAATGTCGAAAAATTGAACATTATCCAGCCCTTTTTTTGATAGCGAAATTCAAAAATGTAGTATTACAGTTTGTTTTCTGTTACGAAAAAATGCTATTTTAACTACTGTAAGCTTAAAAATACGAGTTTGAGACTACTAAATGTGATTACAATGTATATTACACGTGTTTTTATATTCCCTCTTGTAAATTGTAGTGTTATATCAGAAATAGAAGGAATTTACCTTACGGATAATGCCTTTATACCCTCAAAATGTGTTCTTTTCAATGATTTTCGTAGTTATCGCGTGAATATAGCTGTTTTTCTACAAATTGAAGCATACAATCCTTTTTTTAGAACAATTTGCAACCTATAAGTAGCTACATTACATTTAAGCTATTAAATAGAAGAGTAAGAGGTTATTTTATTGTGATTTAACGGTATGATTGCAAAGCGTTTTTTCATAGTTTCTTGTCAACTGTAGCGTTATTGTATATATACAAGTATTTTACTTATGTTCATATTGCGATAAACACATAAAATTAGTGTTTTTCAATGATTTTTAGCAAGTTATCAGTAAGGGGACTTTTTTTTCGTCTACACATGAAGTATATTTTCTTTAATATCTGTCGCTATAAATAGCTTCTTTGAATTTGCTTAAAAAGATTATGTTACAAAATTAAATAGCTAGAAATATGTATTTTTTTCATGAAATTTAGGTACCAATTTTATTTTAAAAAACAAACTGTTTTTTTCGAGGTTTTAATGTATTTTTGAATGGATAATACAAGGTGAAAAGTGGACCATATTAAGCACTTTACACAACTAAAATTTACTATGATTATGAGCTATCTAAAAAATATGTATTTTTCATGAAATTTAGGTATCAATTTTAATTTAAAAACAACGTTTTTTTTTTTCAAGTATCTGTAAATGTATTTCTTGAAGGGCTAAAAAAATGGGCAAAATTTTGGACATTATTCAGCACTTCTTTTTACATAATATTATTTTACAATATTTGTAGCTTTTAAAACATGCTAGATGTTCATGAAATGTAGGTATTGAGATTTATCTTTAACAACCAACGGGTTTTCAAGTGTTTTAAATGTATTTTGAAAAGGCTAACAAAATGTCGAATAATTTGGACATTATCAGCCCTTTATTGATAGCGGAATTTCAAAAATGTATGTATATTTTAGTTGTTTTCGTTAGAAAATGCTATATTGAACAACTGAAGCTTAATAAAAGGAGTTTGAGACCTCCTATATTGTGATATCAAATGTATATTACACATGTTTTTCATAGTCTCTACCAAATTGTAGCGTTATATCATAAATAGAAGGGGATTTTACTAACGTTAAGCTTTATAACCTCAAACATGTGTTTCTTTTCAATGACTTTAGCTAGTTTATCGGTGATATATAGCTGTTTTTTTCAAATTGAAGCTTTTTTCACTCCTTTTTTTAAAACAATTGGCACCTATAAGTAGCTTAAAATTAATTAAGCTACTAATATAATAGAAGCAAATTAAGGAGGTTATGGATTGTGATGATCATGGTATAGGCCCGCGTTTTTTTTCATAGTTTCTTGTAAACTGTAGCATTAGTGTATCTATACAAGCTATGTTTTACGTATCATATGCTATAAAACCCATAATACAAATGTAGTTTTCAATGATTTTGATTTTAGCTAGTTTATTCAGTGACGAGCTGTTTTTTTCTACAAATGAAGTATCATTCCTATAGTCTGTAAGCTAAAATAGCTTTGATATTGCTACAAAAACTACATTTTTACAAAATTATAGCAAAATAAATATGTATTATTTATGAAATTTAGGTATCAATTCTAATCTTAAAAAAACAACGTCTTTTTTTCCAAGTAATATAATGTATTTTTGAAACGGCCTAACAAATGTCGAATAATTTTGATATTACTAAGCACTTTTTTTACACAACTATATTTTACAATTTGATGAGCTAAAAATATGGATTTTTTTTAATGAAATTTTAGGTATCAATTAAATCTTTAAAAAACAACGTTTTTAAGTGTTTTAATTTATTTTTTGAAAAGGCTAAAAAATGTCCGAAAAAATTGATATTATTCAGAACTTTTACAACAAACTATACTTTACAATCTAATGAGCTTAAAAAATGTATGTAGTATGAAACTTTAGGTATCAATTTTAATCTTTAAAAAACAACGTCTGCAAGTGTTGGAATATATTTTTGAAGGGGCTAAGAACTGCTCTCGAGAAAAATTGACATTATTCAGCTCGTGGTTTTTTTTGATAGGAGAAATTCAACATGTGGTATTATAGTTGTTTCGTTAGAAAATGCTATGTTTAAAAAACTACTGTAAGCTTATAATAGGTGGGGAAAGTGTTTTTTGAGACTTGTTATATTGTGATACAAGTATTATCACACGTGTTTTTCATAGTTTGTATATTGTAGTGTTCTAATCATAAATGGAGGAATTTAGCTTATGATAATGTTTTATACCCTCAAAAAATATTTTCTTTTCACAAGATTTTAGCTGTTATCCGTTGGATATATAGCTTGTTTTCCTACAAATGAAGTATACAATACTTGTTTTAGAATAATTTGCACCTATAAGTAGCTTACATTACATTAAGCCTAATAAATAGAAGAATAAGAGGTTTATTTCTTGTGACTTTGTTGATCTTAATGAAACGGTATATGCAAGCGTTTTCATAGTTTCTTGTTTTAAAATGTAGCGTTTAGTGTATATATTCACAAGTAGTTCTACTTATCATATTTGCCTATAAAACACATACAATTTGTAGTTTTCAATGATTTTAGCAAGTTATCAGTGAAGAGTTTTTTTTTCCTTCTACAAATTGAAGTATATACTTCTTTATACGTAGCTAAATAGCTCTTGATATTGCTACCCAACTATATTTACAATATTAATATGCTCAAGATATGTATTTTTCATGAAATGTAGGTATCAATTTTAATCATAAAAAAACAAATGGTTTTTTCAAGTATTTTAATGTATTTTGGAAGGCTAAAACATTCGATAGTGGACATTATTCAGGAGCTTTTACACCAAACTAAATTTAACAATATTATGAGCTAAAAATACGCAATTTGTCATGAAATTGAGGTATCAATTTTAATCTTAAAAACAACCGTTTTTCAAGAATTGTACGCATTTTTGAAGGGCAAACAAAATGTCGAAATTTGACATTATTAAGCATTGGTTACACAATTATATTTTACCAATATTATGAGCGCTAAAATACATGTAATTTTTCATGAATTTAGCGTATTAATTTTAATCCCAAAAAAAACAACGTTTTTTATTTTTCGGTTCTCTGGTTTTCACGTGTTTTAATGTATTTTGAAAGGCTAAAATAATGTCCGAAAAATTGACATTATTCAGACTCTTTTTGTCGGATAGCGAAATTCAAAATTTAAGTATATAGTTGTTGTTCGTTTAAAAAAAATGCTATTTAACTAATAGTAAGCTTATATAATACGAATGTGAGACTTAGATTTGTTGATACAATTGCATATTACACCGTGTTTTTTCTTAGTCTCTTGTAAAATTGTATGTTTATAATTTATAAAATAGAAAGGAATTTACCTTTACTGATAATGCCTTTATACCCTCAAAATGTGTTCTTCTTCAATGATAGCTAGTTAGTTATCGGTGATTATTATATAGCTGTTTTCTTACAAATGAAGCCATTACAATCCTTATTTAAAATAATTTGACAACCTATTCAAGTACGCCTTACATACATTAAGCTATTAAAATAGACGAGTGAATGAGGTATTTGATTGTGATAGTACGATATATTGGCAATCGTTTTTCAATGTTTTTTTAGAAACGTGACCGTTATTTGTAGATATACAAGTGTTTTATCTATCATAGTGCTAATAAAAAAAAGCCATAACATGTAGGTTGTCAAGGATTTTAGCTAGTTCTCAGGTGGGAAGAGCTGTTTTTTTCTACAAATTTAAGTAGATTTTTTATATCGGTAGATAAATAAGCTTTCATATTGGCTAAACTATATTTACAAAATTAATAGCTAAAAATATGTATTTTTTATGAATGAGGTATCAATGTAATCTTAAATAAAAACAACGTTTTTTTTTTCAAGTATTTCTGAATGTATTTTTGAGGGGCTAAAAATGTAGAAATTTAACATTATTCAGCATTTTAAACAAAATCTATTTGACAATATTATGACGCTTAAAATATGTATTTTTCATGAAATTAAGGTATCAATGGTAATCTTTAAAAACACAACGTTTTATCAAAGTGTTTCTAAGGTTATTGTGAAAGGCGCTAAGAAGTGTCGGGAAAAATTGGACATTATTCAGCCCTTTTTTTGACTTAGAGAAATGCAAAATGTTGTAATTATAGTTGGTTTCCATTAGAAAAATGCTATTTTTAAATACTCTGTTAAACTATAATATGAATTTTGAGACTTCTGTATATTGTGAAACAATTGTAGAATTTCACGTCTTGTTTTTCATTAGTTTCTTGTAAATTGTAGTGTTATATCATAAATAGAAGGAATTTAACTTATGATAATGCTTTATACCTAAAAATGTGTTCTTTTAATGATTTTAGCTAGTTATCGGTGTAATATATTGGGCTGTTTCCTACTAATTGAAGTATACAATAAGTTTGTTAGAATAATTTGCACCTATAAGTAGCTTAACATTAAATTCAAGCTAATTAATATAGAAGAGTAAGAGGTTATTTATTGTGATTGTAAAACGGGGTATATTGCAAGCGTTTTTCATAGTTTTCTTTAGGTAAACTGTAGCGTTATTGTATATATACAAGTAATTTTACTTATCATAGCTATAAAAACATAAAATTTATTGTTTCAATTATTTTAGCAAAGGTTATCATGGAAAGAGTAAAAGAGTGTGTTTTTTTTACAAATTGAAATATAGTTATTTCTTTATATCTGTAGCTAAATTAGCTTTTGATATTTGCTACCAACTAAATTTTACAATAGTAATAGCTAAAAATATGTATTTTTCATGAAATTTAGGTATCCAATGCTTATTCATAGAAACAATGTTTTTTTAAAGCAATTGTAAGATTTTGAAAAGGCTACCAAAATGTCAAAAGTTGACATGTAGTCAGCACCTTTAATCGCTTATATATTACAATTATTATCAGCCCCTTTATAAAAATATGTATTTTTCAGAAAATTTGAGGTATCCAATTTTAATCTTTAAAACAATGTTTTCCAAGTATTTTAAATGTATTTTTGAAGGGCCACAAAATGAACGACGAAATTTGACATTAAAGCCACTTTTACACAATTTATATTTTTACAATATTATGAGCTTCAAAATATGTATTTTTCATGAAAATTTAGGTATTAATTTTAATCTTAAAAAACAAAACGTTTTTTTCAAGTGTTAAATGTATTTTTTGAAAGGCTAAAAAATGTCGGCGAAAAATTGACATTATCCAGCCCTTTTTTTGGATTTTTAGCGAAATTCAAAATGGTAGTATACAGTGTTTTTCGGTAGAAAATGAATTTTAACTACTGTAAGCTTAAAATACGAGTTGAGACTCTAAATTGTGATTACAATTGGATATTACACGTTGTTTTTCATATTCTCTTGTAAAATTGTAGTGTTATATCATAAATGAGAAGGAATTTACCTACGATAAGCGTTATACCCTCAAAATGTGGTCTTTTCAATGATTTTAGCGTAGGTATCGGTGATATATAGCGTTTTTTTACAAATTTAAGCCATTACACCTTTTTTTTAGAACAATTTGCACCCTATAAGTAGCTTACATTACCATTAAGCTATAAATAGAAGAGTAAGAGGTTATTATGTGATTTAACGGTATATTTGCAATGCGTTTTCATAAGTTCTTTGTAAAACTGTTAGAGTTATTGATATAATACAAGTATTTTTACTGTTCTCATTATTGCTATAACTAAAACACATAAAATTTAGTGTGGTTTTCAATGATTTTAGAAGTTATCAGTTGAAGAGTTTTTTCTCTTCTACAAATTGAAGTATATTCTGAATATCGAGGTCGCTAAATAGCTTTTGATATTTTGCTTACAAAACTAATTTTTACAAAAATTAATAGCTAGAAATATGTATTTTTTCATGAAATTTAGGTATCAATTTTATTTTGAAAAACAATGTTTTTTTCGACGTGTTTTAATTGTCTTTTTGAATCGGCAATAAAAGTCGACAATTGACTTATTATAGCAATTTTACACAACTAAATTTACTATATTAGGAGCTAAAAAATATGTTATTTCATGAAATTTAGGTTATCAATTTTAATTTTAAATAACAATCGTTTTTTCAAGTATCTTTAATGTATTTTGAAGGTGCCTAAAAAATGTCAAAATTTGACATTATTCAGCACTTTTACACAATATTATTTTTACAATATTTGTGAGCTGCTTTAAAAACATGTATTTTCCATCGAAATTAGGTTTATTGATATCTATCTTAAAAACAAATGGGTTTTCAAGTGTTTTAATTTATTTTTGAAAGGCTAAAAAATGTCACGAATAAAATGACATTATTCAGCCCCTTTATTTGATAGCCGGGAATTCTCAAAATGTATGTAATATTTTAGTTTTTTTTGTTTTCGTTGAAAATGCTATTTTAAACAACTTGTGAAGCTTTATAAAAGGAGTTGGATCTCTATATTGTGATAACAAATGTAATATTATTACACCATGTCTTTCATAAGTCCCTACAAATGTAGTGTGTTATATCATAAATCCGAAGGAATTTCACCTAACGTTAATGCTTTTTATTACCATCAAAAATGTGTTCTTTCAAGGACTTTAAGCTAGTTATCGGTGATATATAGCTGTTTTTTTCAAAATTGAAGCATTCACATCCTTTTTTTAAAAACAATTGCACCTAATAAGTAGCTTAAAATTACTATAAGCTATAAATAGAAGAATAAGAGGGTATTTATTGTGATGATAACTGGTATATTGCAACGCGAGTTTTCATTAGTTTACTTGTTACAACTGTAGCATTTATTGTATATTATACAAGTAGTGTACTTATTCATATTGCTATAAACCACATAAAAATGTAGTTTTTCAATGATTTAGCTAGTTATCAGTGACGAGCTGTTTTGTTCTACCAATAAGTGAAGTATATTCCTTTATATCGGTAGATAAATGCTTTTGATATTGCTACAAACTGTTAATTTTACAAAAATTAATAGAAAATAAATAGTATTTTTTTTATGAAAATTTAGGTATCAATGCTAATCTTAAAAACAACGTTGTTTCACAGTGAAATTAGAATGTATTTTTGAACGGCTACAATGTTCGAAATTGATATTAATAAAGCACTTTTACCACAAAACTATATTTTACAATTTTATGAGCTAAAAATATGTATTTTCATGAAACTTTAGGTATCAATAAATCTTAAAAAACAACGTTTTTCAAGTGTTTAATTTATTTTTGAAAGGACTATAAAAAATGTCCGAAAAATTGATATTATTCAGCTAGCACTTTTATACACAACTAGACTTTACCAATTATAATGAGCTTTAAAAAATGTATTTATTTATGAAATTTAGGGTATCAGTTTTATCTTAAAAACAACGTTTCTGCAAGTGTTTTTAATATATTATTGAAAGGCTAAGAAATGTAGGAAAAACTGACATTTTTATTCATGCCGTTTTTTTTGATAGAGAAATTCAAAATGTGGTATTATAGTTGTTGTTTTCGTTAGAAAAATGCTATTTAAAGACTGTAAGCTTATAATAGGAGTGTGAGACTCAGTACATTGTGATACAATAATATATTGACACGTGTTTTTCATAGTTTGTGTATATTGTAGGGTTATATCATAAATGGAAGGAATTTAGCTTTTATGATAATGCGTTATACCCTCAAAATATTTGCCTTTTCCACTGATTTTAGCTGTTATCGTTGATATATAGCTGTTTCCTACCAAAATGAAGTATACAACTAACTTGTTTTAGAATAATTTGCACATATAAAAGTCAGCTGACATTACATTAAAGCTAATACAATAGAAGAATATAGGAGGTTATTATTGTGATTAAACGGTAAATATGCAAGCGTTCTCATAGTTTCTTGTAAACTGTACGCGTTAATTGTATATATTACAAGGAGTTCGACTTAACATATTGCTATAAACAAATAAAAGTTGTGTTTTCAAATGATTTTAATTAGCAAGTTATCAGTGGAAGAGTGTTTTTTTCTACAAAATTGAAAGTAATATTTCTTTCTATCTGTAGCTAAATAGCTTTTGATATTTGTAACCTAATTTTACAAATATTAATAGCTCAAAATATGTATCTTTCATGAAATTAGGAGTTATCAATTTTAATCATAAAAAACAATGGTTTTTCAATGTATTTTAATGTATTTTTTGAAAGGCTAATAAATGTCGATATTTTTGAATTATGTTTTTTTCAGGACTTTTAAACAAACTAAAATTTAACAAGATTATGAGCTAAAAAATACGCACATTGTCAGAAATTTAGGTACAATTTTAATCTTTTAAAAAACAACGTTTTTTCAAGGAATGTAATGTATTTTGAAGGAAACAAAATGTTCGACGAAATTGGACATATTAAAGCATTGTTACAGCATTAATATTTTACAATATTATGAAGACTTTTAAAATATGTAGTTTCATGAAAATGTAGGATATTAATTTTTAATCCCAAAAAAAACAACGTTTTGTCCACGTGTTTTAATGTATTTTTGAAAGGCTACAAAAAATGTCGAAAATTGGACATTATTCAGCCCCTTTTTTTGGATAAGCCGAAATGCAAAATGTAGTACTTATAGTTGTTTTCGTTAAAAAAGCTATTTTAACTACTGTAAGCTTATAAATACGAAGTTGAGACTATATTGTGATACAATTGTATATTACACGTGTTTTTTCTTAGTCTCTTGTACAATTGTAGTTATATTATCAAATAGAAGGAATTTACCTTACGATTAATGCTTTATACCCTCAAAAATGTGTTCTTTTCAATGATTTTAGTATGTTTATCGGTGATATATAGCTGGTTTTTTCTACAAATTGAAGCATACAAATCCTTAGTTTAATAATATTTGCACCTATAAGAGCTAGAATTACATTAAGCTATAAAATAGAAGAGTAAGAGGGTTATGTTATTGGGATATAACGATATATTGCAAGGCGTTTTTCAAAGTTTTTTGTAAACATGTACCGATGTATATAACTAAAAGTGTTTTACTATCATATGGCTATAAATCTCATAACATGTAGTTTTTCAATGATTTTAGCTCGTTTCTCAATGAAGAGCTGTTTTTTTCTACAAATTGAAAGTGTATATTCTCTTCTATATCGGTATGCTTAAATAGCTTTCATATTGTGCTAAAAAATCTATATTTGATACAAAATAATAGCTAATAAATATGTATTTTTGATGATACTCGAGGTATCAAGTTTAATCTGAAAAACAACGTTTTTTTCAAGTATTTTAATGTATTTTTGAAGGGCTAAAAAATGTAGAAATTAACATTATTCAGCACTCTGTACACAAAATATATTTTTACATATTATGAGCTTACTAAAATATGTATTTTTCATGAAATCTCACAAGGTACAATGTTTAACTCTTAAATATCAAAAACGGTTATATCAAGTGGTTTTAATGTGTATTTTTGATGAAAGGGCTAAGAAGGGTCGAAATTGGAGTCATTATTCAGACCCTTTTTTTGATAGAGAAATTGAAAATGTTGTGTTATAGTCTGTTTTCACTTTTAGAAAAATGCTATTTTAAACTTTACTGTAAACTTATAATATGAATTTGCGACTCTATATTGGAAACAATTGGATAATTTCAACGTGTTTTCATAGGTCTTGTAAAATTGTTAGTGTATATAATAAATAGAAGGAATTTAACTTATGAAATGCTTTCTATACCCTCAAAATGTGTTCTTTTCAATGATTTAGCTACTGTTATCGGTCACTGATATATGGCCCTGCTTTGCACCTATTTAATTGAAGTATACAATAATTTTCTCTTAGAATAATTTGCACCTCATAAGTAGCTTACATTACCCATAAGCTAATAATAGAAGAGTGGGTACAAAGAGGTATTTATTGTGGATTTTTTTCTAAAAACTGGTATATTGAAGTCGTTTTTCTCATCTAGTTTCTTGTAAACTGTAGCGTTATTGTATATATACAAGTAATTTTCATTCTTATCATTATGCTAGAAACACATTTAAATACTTTATTTGGTTTCAATTATTTTAGCATAGTTATCAGGGAAGAGTTGTTGTTTTTTTACAAATTCAAATATATTCTTTAATCTGTAGTACAATAGCTTTGATATTTGCTACAACTAAATTTAAATAAATTAATAGCGAAAAATATGTAATTTTTCATGAAAATTTAGTAGGTAGCATATTTATTCATAGAAACAATTTTTGTTTCAAAAGTACTTTAATATTTTTGAAAAGGCTACAAAAATGTCAAAATTTGACATTATTCAGCACTTTACTCGAACGATATATGTACAAGATTATAAGCTAAAAATAGGGTATTTTTCATAAAGTAGGTATCAATTGTAATCTTAAAAACAATGTTTTTCCAAGATTTTTAATGTATTTTTGAAGGGTACACAAAAGTCGAAATTTGACATTGACTTAAGCACTTTTACACCAATGAGTATTGTATCAATATTATGAGCTTTCAACAATATGTGTTTTTCATGAAATCTTAGGTATTAATTTTTAATCTTAAAACACCACGTTTTTTCAAGTGTTCTTAATGTATTTTGAAAGGCTAAAAAAATGTCGAAAAAAAAAATTGACATTATCCATGCCCTTTTTTTGATAGCGAAATTCAAAATGAGAGTATTACAGTTGTTTTTCGTTAGAAAATGCTTATTTTAACTTACTGTAAGCTTTTAAAATACGAGTTTGAGACTATAAATGTGATACAATTGCTATATTACACGTGTTTTTAATAATTCTCTTGGTAAAATGTAGCTGTTATATCATAAATAGAAGGAACTTTACACTTACTGCTAATGCTTTTTTTATACCTCAAAATGTGTTCATTTTCATATTGATTTAGCTAGCGTACTCGGTGATATTATAAGCTGGTTTCTCCTACAACAATTGAAGAATTTACAATCCGTTTCCTTTTTAGAACAATTGTGTCAGCCCTATAAGTAGCTTACATTAACATTAAGCTATTTAAAATAGAAGCCAGTAAGAGGTTATTATTTGTGATTTTAACGCCGTATATTGCAAGCGTTTTTCAGAGTTCTTGGTTTAAACTGTAGCGCGAGTGTTATATATACACGTATTTTTACGTATTCATATTGCTATAAACACTATAAAATTTAGTGTTTTTCAATGATGTTAGCAAGTTATCAGTGAAGACTTTTTTTCTTCTACAAATTGAAGTATATTTCTTAATATCTGTCGCTAAATAGCTTTTGATATTGCTTACAACTGATTTTACAAAAAATGAAATCAGCTAGAAATAGTTAATTTTGGCATGAAATTTTAGGTATAAATTTTATTTTAAAAAAACAACATGTTTTTCGAGGAGTGTTTAATGTATTTTTGATATGGCTAATAAAGTCGAAATTTGACATTATTAAGCACTTTTACACAATCTTAAAGTTTACTATATTTATGAGCTAAAATATTGTATTTAAGGAAATTTATGGGTATCACTTTTAATTTTATAAAACAACGTTTTTTCAAGGATGTTTTAATGTATTTTTGAAGGGCTAAAAAATGTCAAATTGAAATATTAGCACTTTTACATAATTATATTTTACAAATTGGAGGCTTTTAAAACAATGTATATTTCATGAAATTGGGTATGATATTTATCTTATAAAACAACGGGTTTTCAAGTGTTTTCTAATGTATTTTGGTAAGGCTAAAAAATGTCGAAAAATTGACATTTCATTCAAGCCCTTTATTTGATAGCCGGAATTTCAAAATGTAGTAATATTTTAGTTGTTTTCGTTCAGAAAGAAAATGCTATTGTAACAACCTGTCAAGTTCTTATAAACAGGAGGGTTTTGTTGGAGACTCTATATTGTGATTTACAAATGTATGTACACATGTTTTCATAGTCTCTACCAAATTGTAGTGTTATATCATAAAAGAAGGAATTAACCTAACCGTTAATGCTTTATACCCTCAAAATGTGCTTTCAATGACTTTAAGCTAGTTATCGGTGATATATAGCTGTTTTTTCAACTTGAAAGCATTCAAAATTTCCCTTTTTTAAAAACAATTTGCCCTATAAAGTAGCGTAATTACAGTTAAGCTATATAAGAGATAGAATAAGAAGGTTATTTATGTGATATCATGGTATATTGCACGGTTCTTTCATCGTTTCCTTGTGTAACACTGTAGCATGATTGTATATTACAAGTTAGTTGTACTTAGCATATTGCTTTATAAAACCATTAAAATGTAGTTTTTCAATGATTTTAGCTAGTTATCAGTGACGAGCTGTTTTTCTACAAATGAAGTATATTCCTCCGTTATATCGGTAGCGAACTAGCTTTTGATATGCTAACAAACTATATTGACAAACATTAATAGCACAAAAATATGTTAATTTTTTATGAAATTTTTACCGTTATCAATTCTAATCTTAAAAAAAAACAACGTTTTCAAGTAATATAATTGTATTTTGAAACGGCTAACAAAGGTCGAACAATTTGATATGAAGAAGCACTTTTACACAACTACATTTTTACAATTTATGAGCTAAAAATATGTATTTTTCATGAAATTTAGGATCAAGTACATCTTTTTAAAAAAAATCGTTATTTTTTTAAGTGTTTTAATTTATTTGAAAGGCTAAAAAATGTCGGAAAATTGATATTATTCAGCATTTGACACAACTATACTTTACATATTACTGAGCTTTAAAAATGTATTTATTTATGAAATTAGGTATAATTTTAACTCTGTAAAAACAACGGTTTTCGCAAGGTTTTCACATATATTTTTTGAAGGGCTAAGAATGTCGAAAAATGGGACAATTATTCAGCCGTGTTTTTGATTAGAGGAAATTCAAATGGGGGTTATTATAGGTTTTCGTTCGAAAAATGCTATTTGTAAATACTGAAGCTATAATAGGAGTTGAGACTCTATATTGTGATACAATGATATATTACACCGTTGTTTTTTCCCTAGTTTTTGTATATTCGTGTGTTATATCATAAATGGAGGAATTAGCTCTATGATAATGCTTTTATTTACCCTCAAAAATATTTTCTTTTCAATGATTTTAGATGAGTTATCGGTGATAACTATAGCTGTTGTCCTCACCAAATTGAAGTATTTACAATATTGTTTAGAACATTAATTTGCATCCTATAAGTAAGCTGTACATTACAATTAGCTAATAAGAGAAGAATAGAGGTTATTTATTGTGAATTTAAAAGGTTTTTTTTATATGCAAAGGCGTTTTTCATAGTTTCTTGTAAACTGGTAGCGTTATTGTAATATAGACAAGTAGGTTCTACTTATCATTATTGCTATAAACACACTAACAAATTTAGTGTTTCATGATTTTTAGCAAGTTATCAGTGAAGAGTTTTTTTTCTTCTACAAATTGAAGTATATTTCTTTATATCTGTAGCTAAATTAGCTTTTTATACGTTGCTACAACTATATTTTACAATATGAATAGCTCAAAAATAGGTATTTTCATGAAATTTAGGTATCAATTTTAAATCATAAAAACAATGTTTTTTTCAAGTATGCTTAATGTATTATTTGAAAGGCTAAAACATTTGTCGATATTTACATTAGTCCAGTACTTTACACAAACTAAATTTAACAATATTATGAGCTAAAAAAGACGCATGCGTCATGAAATTTAGGTAGCAATTTTAATCTTAAAAACAACGTTTTTTCAAGGAATTGTAATGTATTTTTGAAAGGGGCAACAAAATGTCGAAATTTTGGACATTTATTAAGCATTTGTTACCACAATTATATTTTACAAATATATGAGCTTTAAAATATGTATTTTTCATGAAATGTAAGGTATTGAATTTTTCAAATCCCCCAAACAAAACAACGTTTTGTCACGTGTTTTAATGTTATTTTTGAAAGGCTAACAAAAAAAAAATGTCGAAAATTGACATTATTCAGCCCTTTTATTTTTTTTTGATAGCGAAATTCAAAATGTAGTATTATGTTGGGTTTTCGTTAAACATAATGGCTAGTTTTAAATATGTAAGCTGTATAATACCCCCCCAATTTGAGACTATATGTGGTGATACAATTGGATATACCACCGTGTTTTTTCTTAGTCTCTTGTAAAGTGTAGTTCATATTATAAAATAGAAAGGAATTATTTACCTTATCGATAATAATGCTTTATACCCTCAAAATGGGTTTTCTTGTCAAGGATTTTAGCTAGTTATCGGTGGGATATATAGCTTGTTTTTTTCTAAAATTGAAGCATACAATCCTTATTGTAAAATAATTTGCACTATAAGTAGCGTACATTACATAAAGCTACTAAAAGAGAAGAGGTGAAGAGGTTATTTATTGTGATTTTATTATAACGATATATTGCAAGCAGTTTTTTCAAGTTTTTTACGAAACTGTACCGTATGTATATATACAAGTGATTTTATTATCATATGGCTCTAAATCCATAACATGTAGTTTTTCAAATGATTTTTAGCTAGTTCTCAGGAAGAGCTGTTTTTGTCTAAAAATGTTAAGGAGATTCTTTTATATCGGTAGCTAAAAGCTTTCATATTTGCTAAAAAACCTATATTTTACAAAATTATAATAGCTAAAAATATGTATTCTTTTTATGATATTAGGTATCAATTTTAATCTAAAACAACACACCGTTTTTTTCAAGTATTTTAATGTATTTTTGAGGGGCTAAAAAATGTAGAAATTTAACAGACGCACTTTTACACAAATAATAATTTTACATATATTATGAGCTGTTAAAATATGTATTTTTCATGAAATTAAGGTTATCAATTTTAAATCCTTTAAAAACAACGTTTATCAAGTGTTTTTTAATGTTATTTTGGATAAGGCTAAGAAGTTTCGAAAATGGACATTATTCAGTCCCCTTTTTTTATAGAGAAATTCAAAATGTTGTATTATAGTTGTTTTCCTTAAGAAAATGCTATTTTAAACTACTGTGGGTGTAAACGTACCAATATCGAATTTGAAGACACTCTATATGATGAAACAATGGTATATTGCACGTGTTTTTCATAGTTTCTTGTAAATTGTAGTTTATTCAAAAATAGGGGAATTTTAAATTTATGATAATGCTTTATACCCTCAAAAGTGTTCTTTTCAAGATTTTAGCTAGTTATGGGTGATATTGGCTTTTTTTCCTACAAATTTGAAGTATACAATAAATTTTTTAGAATAATTTGCACCTAAAAGTAGCAAAATTAATTAAGCTAATATATAGAAATAAGAGGTTATTTATTGTGATAAAAAACGGATTTGCAAGCGTTTTTCATAGTTTCCTTTTAAACTGTAGGGTTTTTTATATATACAAGTAATTTTACTTTTATATTTCATAACACATAAAATTTATTGTTTTTCAATTATTTTAGCAAGTTTCAGGGGGAAGAGTTGTTGTTTTTTTACAAATGAAATATATTCTTTATATCTGTAGCTAATAGCTTTTGATATTTGCCCACAACTAAAATTTTTCAATATTTAAAAGCAAAAATATGTATTTTTCAGAAATTTAGGTATCAATTTTTCTGAAACAATGTTTTTTTCAAGTATTTTAATGTATTTTTGAAGGTACAAAATGTCAAAAATTTTACATTATTCACACCTTTTCTCGACTTTTTATATTACAAATTATCAGTAAAAATAGTATTTTTCATGAAATTTAGGTATCAATTTTAAATTTAAAAAAAAAGTTTTTCCAAGTATTTAATGTATTTTTGAAGGCTACAAATGACGAAATTTGACATTATTAAGCACTTTTTAAAAATTTATTTTACAATATTAGAGCTTAAAATATGTATTTTTTATAAATTTAGGTATTAATTTAATCTTAAAAAAACCCCTTTTTTCAAATGTTTAAAAGTATTTTTGAAAAAAACTAAAAAATGTCGAAAAATTTACTTATCCAGCCCTTTTTTTGATAGCGAAATTCAAAAAAGTAGTATTTCAGTTGTTTTCGTTGA
>JACEEZ010000744.1:0-12085 GCA_016584305.1 Chionoecetes opilio | reverse complement strand
AGGGTTAGATTTGGTTTTTTAAGGGTTTTTTATTGTTGGGGGAAATTTAAGGGGTTTTTTTTAAAAAAAAAAACTAATTGGATGGTGCGCGATTGTCCGGGTGGTTAGCACCGCCAACTCCTGGGGAAATATTTACCGTTTGGTTTAGGTCACCCTCGAGCCAGACAATTCTAACCTGTTTCTTTGTGTAGTTTTTTTCATTCTGAGTCTTTTAAACCCAATTCCCATGGCGCAATTGAATAATAATGCTGATACATATATACCTAGAATCTAGTTCTTTAAACCAAAAACTGTTAAGTTAGGTTAGAGGTGGGTTTGGTATATTAACAGATGATATCAAGAACAAATAAGAAAATTATCAAGACTACGGCAGTGGGAAGGGGAAATAGAGTTATATGGATATTGTTCCATGGCCATTTATGTTCCATAAATCACGACTTATTAAATTTCTTTTATTTTTTTTTTTAGTGAGCCTACTCCTAAACGCTTTTATTCTCAACATGATACCATTCTTCATCAACAGTTTGGTGGGGATGCACTTCAATCGGGTATCACGATACATGATATCAAGGCAGGAGGAACATGACTACCTCAGAGTGAATAATAACACACTCGTAAACTTGTCAGCATGATCGCCGTATTTTGTCAGTGTTGCTTGATTTTACATCTCCCTAGTCTGTCACATATATAATCCCTTCTCGGTCCAAGCGGTATCGCTTGATAGTTATGTATCAACAAAGTTCGCCCAGTACATCTATCCGGGTCACGAAAAGTTCTCAGGAGGGGTGGAGCACTCCATTTTTACGTCTTAGGACGAGTCTTAGCCGCGCCCTGCTCGCTAGGACACCTCACACCCGTCCTAGCCAAACCTCGAAATTGGGGACGAGTCTTAGCGATTTAGGATGCGCTCGAAATATTTAGGACGCCGGCCGCCATATTTAAGACTCGAGCGAGTCTAAGACGAATCCTAAATTTTTATAAGTATGGGCCTGGCCCCTGGTATGCTAAATAATTCATCCTTAAACCCTTGCCTAGTTCTTCTAATTTCCTGGATAATCCTGAAGGTCACTAATTTAAATAGAGTTGTTGAAGCCATACCCCCTTTGCCTAATTCACTTTTTACATTTATCTCTACTTCTTTACCTGGTCCTAATTCTACGGGTCTTGTCTCCTAATATACGTTTGCTATGAATCAATAATCTTAGGGTTAATCTTATATTGCATTAATAATTCTATCATTTTTCCTCTCTAATACTATCATAAGCCTTTGCAAAATCTATTGAAATGACTATTAGGGGTTTTCTTAGTTTATAGGACCTCTCTATGCAATATCTTAATATGAATAAATTATTTTCTATTCTACTCCCCCCTGTGAATCCTGCCTGTGTGTCTTCCCTATTTCATTTTTCCTAATATGATCTTTCCAGACTATTTCTGGATTACAGCCATCATCAATTTTACCCAACATAGTTAGTGCTATTGGTCTTAATTCCCAAACTTTTGGCTTGCAACCCTTTTGGTATCATTACTGTCCTTGACTCCCTCCATCCTCTGCACATTCCCTGTCTCTAACACTGTTTCATACCTTTTTCTAACACTTTTCATCAATGTTTTACTCTTAAAAAGTTCCTCATAATATTCTGGCTTTATTTCATCTTTTCCCCGCTGCTTTTTTGTTTTTCATCTTCTTTAAACACTTATCACTTTGTCTTCATTGATCTTTTCCTTTTCCCAAGTATATAAATCCTCCCTTTACTCTTCTCGCCATTCCATATGTTCTCTTACTCCTATGCTACACGTCTCTGTGTATTCCTTCCATCTCTTCCACTTCATCTACTCTTGTAACTTAATTGCCTGGTTCCCGTCTATGTCCTGTTTTATTTTTATGTATTCCCTTATATATTCCTCTTTCTCTCTGCGTTCCACACTGTGTCTATCTCATTATCATTTTTCTTGTATATTTTACTCCAATATTCTTGATTCCTCCTCTGCCTTTTCTTTCCCAAAACTCTACGCCATCCTCCCCATATAACCTAGTGCACTTTTCCTTTATCTTTTCTCTCTTTAATATTTGATATATTCCCACATTTTTTTCCTTCCATCTTTACTTTCCTTGATTTTCTTGTTAATTTCTCTTAGTGTTATATTTTTCCCTTTCCCTTATTTGTATTTGTATTTTTTATCTTCTGGTTATTAATCTTCCTTCCATTTCTCCTACTCATCTTTACTTTTTTGCATTTTCCTATTTCTATTTAGCCTTCTCCTCTCTTTATCCCTTCCTTATTTATCATTTATCCATATAGCTTCTTCTCCCTCACCTTTTTTCTTCTCTTTCTTCTATAGTACATTTAATACTTTATTCGCTGTTTCTTAATTCTCCACTCTAACTTTTCAAACTTCATTCTCCTTCCCTACTACTTGTGCTTCTAAATTTTTCCTAAAGCTCTCCAATGATTTCTATCTGTCCTGTAGTATTCTTTAAATATCCACTCTTTTTCCTTGTACTTTTTCCTTTCTCTTTACCTTTATTACTATTTCTATCAAGTTATGGTCTGATAAGTCAAATTTTTCTTTCTTCTCGTCTATCATCATCCGGGGAATCTCTTATAAAATGTATCCGTCACCAAAGCCAAGTTATTACACTCTTTTGTTCTTCTCACCCATGTGTACTCTCCCTACATTTCTCATCATTAACATTATTAAGGCGTTTTTTTTCTATCCATTGTAGGACTATTTCACCATTTCTGTTCACACCCTTTTTTCCTTAAGCCAACATGTCCATAAAGTCCCCAGTTATCATGAGGGTTGTGTGTTTTCCTGTATTATCTTCTCTATCTCTTGTTTCATTTCATTGTTTCTCCCTGCACATTTACGTGAAGTATACTACAACATCCTAACCTCCCACCCTTCTATTTTTCCTTTTAAATGTAACAAATCTTACTTTTTGTTTCTATCTTTTTCTAATTCTATTCCCATATTTCCTTGTAAATCATCATAAGTCCTCCACCCTTCCTATCCTTTTCCTCTCTCAAAACTATCTATAACTCTAAACTCCTTCCAAAATTTAACCCCTTACTTTCTTCTGAGTTCCGTTATACATACTATGCTGTTATCGTTTGCAATTTCTTCTACTTCTATACCTTTACTTTTGTTAATCCTTGTCCCATTTAGTATTTTATTTTACCTTCTTCCTCCTTCCCTTCTTTTCCCTCACTCCTGCATCTCTTTCTCCATCCCTTCCCTCCGTTACGCTGACGTTACCTTTCTTTTTTATCCACCTACCACCTCTCTTCGTTTCACTATAGTTTTTCCTTTAGTAAGGGATCTTTCCCCTCTTTCTCGCTTTGTCTTGTTACTGCTAGTCCGATCTTCCTTATACTATCCCCGAGCATTTCTCAGCTCCTTGCTTCTTTTATGATGTCCCCCTTAACATACCATCACTCAGGCATGCAACCATAGGTCTTTCTCTCCCTCTCGATTTTGTTCCCAGTCGATACACCTTTACCACTTCCACTCCTTCCACACCAAGCTTCTCCTTGAACACATACTCACACAGCTCTTTTTCATCTTTCTCACTTTCCTCTACGTTAAACATCATGACATTTTCCTCCTTCTTTCTTGATCTTCCCTTTCCTCCAGGTTCTCATTCATTCCTTCCCGTACTCTTCTACCAACTCCTCATCCCTCTCATCCATCCTCTTTTCCATCTCATCCAGCTTTCTTTCGGTTTCTCCATCATCTTCTTAATAGTGATCAGCTCAACTTCAAAGTCTCCCTGTTCGTTCCCCTATTCTCTCCATTATTCAAACTGTACTTGCATTTCATTTATTTTCTTCATCACGCTTATTAGTTTCCCTGGACTATATAAATCCTTCCTGATCTTCTGGATTTCCTCTGTTCACTCTCATCTTCCTTAAGACTTTTCTTCACTTTAGGGTTGCATACCGAGCATGAGGAGAGAGACAAGTGTTTACATCGTTCCCCGCGTAAAAAATTTTCTACGGGATCTTATTTACACGTATATATGAATTTAAACCTTTAATATTGCTTTATTTTCAGTTCGTAAGGTCTCACATAATTTATGCTCATATTTTACTGATTTCAAGCGTTATTTCATGATCTAAGAGACATTTAGGGTAATGTAACTGCCCACGTTTAGCGCGAAGTTGTGTCAGCAGGAACTGCTAGACCCTAGCTATGGCGGAGATTTGCTCCATAACATAGAGATCTTATGGGCAAAATTATGTTATGTCGGAACCTTATGGGATTTTCCCCTAGCCTTATTATAAAATACCGGGCCAGGTATACAGTGGTTTATGAGTAAAATAGCCGCAAAGCCGCCCTCCGGGCGGGACTTTTTTGGCTAGCTCCTGCGGAGGGCTATTGGTGGGCCTTCGGCTCACCAAACACAGACCTCAGATAGCCCCTTCTAACTTTCCTGAAATCATGGATGTAGAAATGTATGTATTAACGCTAACCCATTCAATCATAGCCCCTTCTAACTTTCCTGAAAGCAAAGCCGCCCTCCGGCGGGACTTTTGGCTAGCTCCTGCGGAAGGTTATTGGTGGGGCCCTTTGGCCCACCACCTGTGTTACTCACCTATTACCCATCCCTACATCAAGGTTTCCTCAATTCCAATGATCGAAAAACCCAGAAATGCCAGTGGTCGCTGGCAGTTTTTAACTCAAAGGTTGGTTACGGTGTTTGGCTCCGCGACTAATATTTTTTATAAATTAATTTTGTGATAAACATGATGCACCGCACTGAATACCAAAAAATATAGTTCTTCTGTTGTTCTACTAATTTTATGGATGAAATGCATTACGATGGAATGCTATAATAGCAATTTAATGCAAAATTACTCGCCTCGAGTAGCAAAGCTTTAAAATATTTTTTTCATGTATATTGTGGCATGTAAAATTTGGGCGATGTTCACACTGTTTTCTAAGACAGTACTTCTGGGGTCTGGCAAAGCTTGTCAAAATACAATAAACAATGCCTTGGAAAAAAGAAAAATAAAGAATGCCGAAATCGGCTGTGTTGCTGCGACAATGTGGTTATAATTGTGGAGGCGACGTGCCGCGGCGGGGAGTGGTGGGGGGGAGATTGTGGCGGGGAGATTGAATAAAAACATTACGACTTTACGCGTCCGACTATTGCACTTCCAGGCTTTCTATCTGATTGATACACAATAATAACAGGAAAATATGACTGCCTAGGTATAGATAAATTCTAAACATTCGTTATTGACTATATAATATCATAGAGTAGCATTTACCTCACCTCCTCAACTATAACCTCCTTGGTTATTTGGTTATATACAATGTTTTACAGAATCAGCTTCTATGCAATATAATATATAAGAAAATCGTTTATAATATTATACTTTGTGTTTTTAAATGCAGTCGAATAAGCCCATATTTTTTTTTTCCAGTAGACCAACTTATTATCAAAAAAGTGAGTAAAAATGCCAGCGGGCCCTGGCATTTTTGGGTTCCAGTTCTCTCGAATTCTCGCAACCCACTTTTTTTCTTCACAGTTCTCGCTAATAGGCTGCTATAAAAAAAGAAGAAAAAAGTGATCGGATCATCCTATACGTGGCTAAAACCTTCCCCTGGTCAACCTGATTTAAAACTGTGACATATGATGGGATTCCGCCACAGGGGGCGGCAAACCTATCGCGGACAGACAGACAGACAGACAGACACACACACACACACTTTCCCTTATATTATTACTAGCCGCAAAGCCGCCTCGGGCGGACTTTTTGGCTAGCTCCGCGGAGGGTATGGGGGCCTCGGGCCCCCAAACACGGACTCTCCCAAAAGCCCTTTAACTTTCCTGAAATCAGGATCAGAAATGTAGTATTCCCCCCACCCATTCCCCCCAACCCCTTTCCCAAACCCCCCCCCACACTCACCCATACCCACACCCCCCACCATTCACCACCCCCTTACCCCCTCACCACAAAACCATTTACCACCATTACCACACCCCCCACCTATTCCACACCCCTCACCCCCAAAACCCCTCACCCCCCACCCCTTCCTCCCCATCACCCCACACCCATACCCAAACACCCACCCATTCATCACCCATTACCCACCCCACATCAAAGTTCCCCAATTTCGAAAACCCCTTTTTTCACAAAATTTTCGCAATAGGTGCTAAAAAAAAAAAAAAAAAAAAAAAAAGATCATTCATAAGGGGCTTTAAAACCTTCCCTGGTCGACCTGGTTCCAAAAATGGCCATATGAGGATTTGGGGCCAGGGGGCGGAACCTAACCCCACAACACAACACACACCACACAAACACCAGCAACAGAACACTTTTGGGTATATTATTTTATATATATAATATAATTATATATAAAATATAAATATATATATATATATATATAATTATATAATATATAACTAAAAAAATATTTTTTTTGTCTCGGAGGGCTATTTTTTGGTGGGGCCTTTTCGGCCCACCCCTGGGGTTTTGGTGGGCCTTCGGCCCCACCCCCAAAAAATGGACTCTCCAGAAGCCCCTTTAACTTTCCTGAAATCATGGATGTAGAAAAGTATGATTCCCCCCAACCATTCACCACCATTACCCATCACCCCCCCCCATTTACTCACCCCTTACCCACACCCCCCACCATTCACCACCCCAACCCAAACCCCTCACCCATTTCCCCTACCCCCCCCTATTCATCAATACCATCACCCCCCCCCCATTCACCCCCCATTACCCATCACCCCCCCATTCATACCCATTACCCCTCCCCCCCACCTATCCAAACCCCTCACGCCCACCCATCACTCACCCTCACCCACACCCATTTCCCCTCACCCCCCCCCATTCACTCACCATTTCCCACACCCCAACAAGGCTTCCCCAATTTTCGCAAAACCCCTTTTGTTTTTACAATTTTCCTAAAAGGTGCTAAAAAAAAAAAAAAAAAAAAAGTGATCGGATATTCATAAGTGGGCTTATGACCTTCCCCTGGTCAAACCCGATTCCAAAAAAGTGCCTAGAGGTGTTTTCGCCACGGGGGGCGGAACCTAAACACCACACACACACACCCCACACACACACACACAGACAGACAACTTTCGCTTATATTATTACTAGCCGCAAAAACCCCCTCCGGGGGGCTTTTTTGGGTAGTCTGCGGAGGGCTATTGGGGGCCTTTGGCCCCCCAAACTGGGGCTCTCCCGATAGCCCCCTTTTAAATTTCCTGAAATCAGGGTGTAGAAATTTTTGATTCCCCCCACCCCTTTACTCACCCATTTCCCCTCACCCCCCACCCATTCACTACCCCCTTTTTTCCCATCACCCCCCCCCCATTCACTCACCCATTACCCATCACCACACACCCCACTCACCCATTTCCCCCACCCCCCACCTATTCCCTCACCCCCCACCATCACCCCCCACCCACACTCACCCATCACCCCCCACCCAACCCATCACCCCACCATTACCTCCCCCACCCTCACTCACCCATTACCCATCACCCCCCATCAAAGGGTTCCTCAAATTCTCGCAACCCACTTTTTTTCACATTCCTAAAGGTGCTAAAAAAAAAAAAAAAAAAGTGACGGATCATCTCATAAGTGGCTTAGACCCTTCCCCGGTAACCTGATTCCAAAAATGTGCCATATGAGGTATTTGCGCCATGGGGGTTTGGGAACCATACCACACACACCACACACAACAGACAGACAGACGAACACTTTCGCTTATATTATTTCTAGCCCCAAAGCCGCCCGGGGGGACTTTTTTGGTAGCTCCTGCGGAGGGATGGTGGTGGGCTTCGGGGCCCCCCAAACACGGATCTCCAGATAGCCCCCTTCAACTTTTCCGAAATCATGGAGTAGAAAGTATGTATTTCCCCCACCCCTTTAAACCCCTTTCCATCACCCCCCCCCCATTTACTCACCCCTTACCCCTCACCCCCACCCATTCACTCACCCCTTTCCCCTCACCACACACCCCTTTTACCCCCCCTTACCATAAACCCCCCCCCTTTCCCCACCCCTACCATCACCCCAACCCCTCACCCCCCACCCATTTTACTCACCCCTACCCCACACCCATTTCCCCTCACCCCAACCCCTTACTCACCCCTACCATACCTACATCAAGGTTTCCCCAATTCTCGCAACCCCCTTTTTTTTTACAATTATCGCTAAAAAGGTGAAAAAAAAAAAAAAAGTGATGGATCATTCATAATTGGGGTTAAAAAACCCCCCCTGGTAACCCGGGGTTCCAAAAATGTTTCTATGAGGTGATTTCGCCAAGGGGGGCGGAAATACCCGACCACGCCACACACACACACAAGACGACAGACAGACAGACACATTTTTGCTTTTATTACCATTTCCCATCACCCCCCACCTATTCCCCCCCCCCATTTTACCATCCCCCCAACCTCACCCCCCACCATTCACCACCCACACCCCCCAAACCCCTAACCCCTCACCCCACCATTCCCCCACCATTACCCCTACCCCCATCAAGGTTTTTTCCCAAACTCGCAACCCACTTTTTTTTCAAATTTGCTAATAGGCTGTAAAAAAAAAAAAAAAAATGATCGGATAAACTCTATTGGGCTTAAAAAATCCCCTGGTCAAACCCGGTTCCAAAAATGTGCCATAGAGGTGATTTCGCCGGGGGGCAACCTATACCCGACACAAAAACACACACACACAAAACACACACACAGACAGACGAAGACAACACACTTTCGCTATATTTTCCCTTTCCATCACCCCCAAAATATTCCCTCACCCCTCACCCAACCCCCAAACCCTCACCCCCACCCCTACTACCATACCCCACACAATTACCCCTCACCCACCCCTTACTACCCTTACCCATAACCCCCCATCAAGGTTTCCCCAATTTCGAAAACCCCCTTTTTTTCACAATACGTAATAGGCGCTAAAAAAAAAAAAAAAAGTGACCGGATCATCTCAAAATGGGCTTAAAAACCTTCCCCCGGGCAACCGGTTCCAAAAATGTTTTATAGAGGTGTTGCGCCACAGGGCGGAACCCCTACCCGACAACACACACACACACAACACACAACACAGGGAAAACAGACAGACAGCACACTTTTGCTTTTATTTTCCCTGCCCCTCACTCCCCACCTATTCCCTCACCCATTGCCCATCACCCCCAACCATCACCCCCCCCCATCATCACCCCCCCCCACCCCATACCCCTCACCCCCCCCATTCACTCAACCCCTCCATACCTAACAATTCCATTTTTCTTTTTTTTAGGCCTATTAGCGAAAATTTTGAAAAAAAAAAATGGGTGCGAGAATTTAGGAACCTTGGTAGGGTGATGGGTAATGGTTTAGTGAATGGGTGGGGTGATGGTAATGGGTGTGGGGGGATGGGTGAGTTTAATGGGTGGGGGTGATGGGTTAGGGGTGATGGGCAATGGGTGAGGGAATAGGTGGGGAGTGATGGGCAATGGTAAATATAAGCGAAAGTGTGTCTGTCTGTCTGTCTGTCTGTGTGTGTGTGTGTGTGTGTGTGTGTGTGTGTCTGGTATAGGTTCCGCCCCTGTGGCGCAAAACACCTCATATGAAACATTTTTGGAACCGGGGTTTACCAGGGGAAGGTTTTAAGCCCATTTATGAGATGAAACCGGTCACTTTTTTTTTTTTTTTTAGCAGCCTATTAGCGTAATTGTGAAAAAAAAAATGGGGTTGCGAGAATTGAGGAAACCTTGATGTAGGGTATGGGGAATGGGTGAGTGAATGGGTGGGGTGATGGGTAATGGGTGTGGGGTGATGGGTGAGTGAAAGGTGGGGGGTTTATGGTTGGGGTTGGGTGATGGGTGAGGGAATAGGTGGGGGGTGATGGGGAATGGTAAATATAAACGAAAGTGTGTCTGTCTGTCTGTCTGTCTGTGTGTGTGTGTGTGTGTGTGTGTGTGTTGTGGTCTGGTATAGGTTCCGCCCCCCGTGGCGCATCACCTCATATGGCACATTTTTGGAACCGGGTTTACCAGGGGAAGGTTTTTTAAGCCCAAGTATGAGATTATCCGATCACTTTTTTTTTTTTTTTGCAGCCTATTAGCGATAATTGTGAAAAAAAAAAGTGGGTTGCGAGAATTGAGGAAACCTTGATGTAGGGTGATGGGTAATGGTGAGTGAATGGGTGGGGTGATGGGTAATGGGTGTGGGGTGATGGGTGAGTGAATGGTGGGGGGTGATGGGGTTTGGGGGGGATGGCTGATGGGTGAGGGAATAGGTGGGGGGTGATGGGTAATGGTAAATATAAGCGAAAGTGTGTCTGTCTGTCTGTCGTCTGTGTGTGTGTGTGTGTGCGTGGGGTCTGGTATAGGTTCCGCCCCCCGGGGGCAATCACCTCATATGAAACATTTTTGGAACCGGGTTGACCAGGGGAAGGTTTAAGCCCCAATTATGAGATGATCCGATCACTTTTTTTTTTTTTTTAGCAGCCTTTTTAGCGAAATTGTGAAAAAAAAGTGGGTTGCGAGAATTGAGGGAAAACCCTTTATGTAGGGTGATGGGGAATGGGTGAGTGAAGGGTGGGGTGATGGGTAATGGGTGTGGGTGATGGTGAGTGAATGGGTGGGGGGTGATGGGTTGGGGGTGATGGGTGATGGGTGAGGGAATAGGTGGGGGGTTATGGGTAATGGGTGAGTGAATGGGTGTGTGGTGATGGGTAATGGGTGAGTGAATGGGTGGGGGTGATGGGTAATGGGTGAGTGAATGGGTGGGGGGTGATGGGGAATGGGTGAGTGAAAGGGTGGGGGGAATACATACATTTCTACATCCATGATTTCAGGAAAGTTAGAAGGGGCTATCTGGAGAGTCCGTGTTTGGTGGGCCCCAAGGCCCACCACCAATAGCCCTCCGCAGGAGCTAGCCAAAAAGTCCGCCGGAGGGCGGCTTTGCGGCTAGTAATAATATAAGCGAAAGTGTGTCTGTCTGTCTGTCTGTCTGTGTGTGTGTGTGTGTGGTATAGGTTCCGAACCCCCCTGGCGCAAATACCTCATATGCACATTTTTGGAATCAGGTTGACCAGGGAAGGTCATAAGCCCCCTTATGAGATTTATCCGATCACTTTTTTTTTCTTTTTTTAGCAGCCTATTAGGAGAATGTGAAAAAAAAGTGGGTTGCGAGAATTGAGGAAGCCTTTATGTAGGGTGATGGGTAATGGGTGAGTGAAGGGTGGGGTGAGGTAATGGGTGGGGTGATGGGTAATGGGTGTGGGGTGATGGGTGAGTGAATGGGTGGGGGGTGATGGGTGATGGGTGAGGGAATAGGTGGGGGTGATGGGTAAAGGGTGAGTGAATGGTGTGTGGTGATGGGTTTAAAGGGTGAGTTTAATGGGGGGGGTGATGGGTAATGGGTGAGTGAATGGGTGGGGGGTGATGGGTAATGGGTGAAATTTAATGGGGTGGGGGGAATACATACTTCTACATCCATGATTTCAGGAAAGTTAGAAGGGGGTATCTGGAGAGTCCATGTTTGGGGGGCCGAAGGCCCACCAATAGCCCTCCGCAGGAGCTAGCCAAAAAGTCCGCCCCGGGGGGGCTTTGCGGCTAGTAATAATATAAGCGAAAGTGTGTCTGTCTGTGTTGTGTGTGTGTTTGTGTGTGTGTGTGTTTTTAAAGGGTTCGCCCCCGTGGCGCAAACACCTCTAGGCACATGTTTTGGGAAACAGGTTGACCAGGGGAAGGTCATAAGCCCACTTATGAAACCCATCATTTTTTTTCTTTTTTTTTAGCAGGCCTATTAGCGAGAATTGTGAAAAAAAAGTGGTTTCGAGATTGAGAAGCCTGATTAGGTGTGGGTAGGGGAGGAATGGGTGGGGGATGGGTATGGTGGGGTGGGGTGAGTGAATGGGTGGGACGTGATGGGTGGGAAAAGGGGGGGGTGATGGTAATGGGTATGAATGGGGGGGTGTGGGTAATGGGTGGGATGGGGGGGGGTGATGGTATGGGTGAGTGAATAGGGGGTATGGGATGGGTGAGGGTTGGGTTGGTGGTGAGGTGGGGGGTGTGGGTAATGGGGGAGTGAATGGGGGGGGTGAAATTTTGG